>PISX010009108.1:0-77468 GCA_004024625.1 Mellivora capensis
TTTTTTTTTTTTTTCCTTAAGATTTTATTTATTTGAGGGGCGCCTGGGTGGCTCAGTGGGTTAAGCCGCTGCTTTTGGCTTGGGTCATGATCCCAGGGTCCTGGGATCGAGGCCCGCATCGGGCTTTCTGCTCAGCAGGGAGCCTGCTTCCTCCTCTCTCTCTCTCTCTCTGCCTGCCTCTCAGCCTACTTGTGATCTCTATCTGTCAAATAAATAAATAAAATCTTTAAAAAAAAAGATTTCATTTATTTGAGACAGAGAGAGAGAGCACGAGAGTGTGGACACAGAGAGGGGAAGGGGCAGAGGGAAGAGGAGAAGCAGTCTCCCCACTGAGCAGGAAGCCTGATGTGGGGCTCATCCCAGGACCCTGGGTCATGACCTTAGCCAAAGGCTGACCTTTACTAACTGAGCCACCCAGGTGCCCCAGCACTGTTCTCTTTTAACCAAACTTCTTCCCCATTTTTATTGTTATTAGAGCTCTACTTGGATTGATTTCATCATCATAAATGGTGGTACTTTCTATTCTTATATATTTTTTTCTTGCCTATATTTGCCCGGATCCCCTCCCTATGCTTTGTCTCTCTCCTCAGCTTGGAGGTTATATTGTCTCTATCACTTCTTTTATTGGCTTTGCTATATATTTTAACGTCCATCCTTTAAATTTGGCGTAAGAAGGATTTCCTTTGCCAAAACAGTATACCTCTCTACTTGTATGTCACTTTTACCCAGTGACTTAGTTCTAGCTTATTTAACTCCCTAATTAGATAATATTATTGTATATGATCAGTAACTATTTAGAGGTTTTACCATTTCTTTTTATATCTCTGACCTTCAATATGAGTTCATTTTCTTTTTTCCTAAAGCACACTTTTTTTCTTCTGGTTGTTTTAAAGTTTTAAAAATTGCTGACCCAAATTGAGTCTAAAAATTTATATTACAGGTTGCTTGTTTCACATATGTTTTTATTTTTTTTTTTAAAGATTTTATATGTTTATTAGAGAGAAAGAGAGAGAGCATGAGTAGGGGGAGAGGCAAAGGGAGAGGGAGAAACAGGCTTCCTGCTGTGTGGGGAGCCCGACGTGGGATTCAATCCCAGGACCCTGAGATCGTGACCTGAGGTAAAGTCAGATGCTCAATTGACTGAACCACCCAGGCTCCCTTCACAGGTGTTTTTACATTTTATTATTATTATTATTTTTAAAGATTTTATTTATTTGACAGTGAGAGAGGGACCATAAGCAGGGAGAGTAGGAGAGGGAGAAGCAGACTCCCTGCTGACGTGGGGCTCGATCCCAGGACACTGGGATCATGATCTGAGCTGAAGGCAGACGCTCAGACTTAATGACTGAGCCACCGAGGTGCCCCAATGTTTTTACATTTCATTCTTCCCTGTCTATGCTCTATAAATAGTTCTTTAATAAAAAATAGTATCAAATGCTATCTGTGTTTTCTATTTAAATATATATAATATATATAAAATTATATAAAAGTGTAATATCCTTCTCATAAAGTCAGAGATAAACTTTAGGC
Source organism: Mellivora capensis (assembly GCA_004024625.1). Lineage (NCBI taxonomy): Eukaryota > Metazoa > Chordata > Mammalia > Carnivora > Mustelidae > Mellivora > Mellivora capensis. Next base: position 1,531 of record PISX010009108.1, read on the forward strand.
TTAGATTCTACCTGTTAAATTCATGGATTCATTACCATGGCTTTCTGATTGAGGCATCTCCCTTCTGGGCTTTTAAATGTTTCACATTTAAAATCTAGTGCTAAGGTTTTAGCTCTAAAATTAGAGATAAGATTCTTGCCACTTCTGAAAGCACTGGCAAATATGCTTTGTGATAATAACCTTTTATTACTTTAGCTTACTTTCTGAAATACCCCCACCACATAGAAAGTTCTAATCCATTGATCTCTACCCCTTTCTTTGTTCATTAGCCCCCTTCAGTATTTGCTTTCCTCTGAATATAGCTTTAATCCCATGGCTCAGCTTTATTATCATTCTTTTATAAGCACTTTCAGTTCCCCTGGTGAAATCTCAGCCCTTGATAAGCCTAATGAATTACCTAATTGCTCTATGCCTGACTTTTGCTGAAGGAAGCACATAGCCTAGCATGTTGGCATCACTGTAAATTCATGATCGTAGACATCAGGGGGATACTCAACACTGTCTGCCATCTTACTTTTCTCTGGGTGGGTTGCTCTCCCTGCTCTGTAGTGACTCTGTCGTACTTTTTCTGTTCTGTCCTTCATGCCCTGCTTCATACTAATGGAAACAAATAGAAGTCACTAGGTAAGAATGGTCTGTTTCCCATCACCAGATGGGAACCTAATCCTTTTTCATTCTTTCCTTCCGTTTTCTTATACAGAAGAAATATAACTGTCCTCAAAGATATGCTCTCTTCTCCTGGTAGAAATATTCAAATAAAATTCAGAAACGTAACAAAACAAAACAAAAATTCTCCCTTGACACCACATCCTTTGAAATAGCACCTTATTTTCTTACTTCCCTTTAAATAAGATCAATCTTCTAAAAGGAGTTGTTCGTACATACTGATTCTTCCTTTTTTTTTTTTTTTTTTCCCGTCTTTAATCCACATAATTCGGGCCTTTTCCTCCCATTGTTAACTGAAAACTTACTTTGCTAAAGTAGGAAATGACTTTAGTGTTTGCAATTATGTATACTCAGTTCCTGTTTGCAGTATTCAGCAAAGTAAATGGCTCCCTTCTTGAAGGACTTTTCTCATGGTTAAGAAGTTACCTTAAGGCCTGTGTTTTCCTCCCCAGCTCTCTGGCTGTGCCTTCTCAGTTTCCTTTGTCAGCACTTTCTTTGTGGCCTGACATCTTAATGTTCCTCAGGGTCTTCTTCTATTCTCAATTTATACTCTTGCCCAAGGTTGCACTGATAAACGCAAATTTATATGTCTCGTACATTTCTCTCATCTGAGTTCTAAATTCATATATCCAAAACCCTACTTGATCTCCATTGTATAACTGACAGGCGTTTCGAAGTTAATATTTCAAAATACAACTCTCTCCCTACACTCCAGCCTGTTCCTCAGTTGGAATTTTCCATCCATGACATAGCAAATCAGCCCATTTGCTAAATCCATAAATTTAGGAGTTGCTCTCAATTCCTTCCTTTCCTTCCTCCCTCCTTTAACATCAGCAAGTCTTACTAATTATACTTCCCAAATGTTTTAAAAATCTGTCTATTTCTCTCCTTCTCTGTTCCCCGGGTTCACTTTTGTAGACTCCTGTAACTGATCTCAGGCCTCTACTTCTCAGAGCTGCTGGAGTCGTTTTCATAAAATGGAAATCAGATCATCTCACTCTCCTGCTTAAGATCTTTTGTTCAGTATCCATTGCTTTGCAAACAAAATCCATACTCAATAGTGTGACCCTAAAGGTCTTGCACAATTGGGCTTTGCCTATCTTTTTAGCCTCCTTTACTTTCATGTTCACCATATTTTAGCTGCAGTGGGCCTTTTTAAAATTTCTTGAACAGTCAAGTTTAGGGCCTCTGTCCATAGTGTCATTTTGGTCTTGCCTAATATCATATTCCCATTGCTGCCTTTTGTGACCTCCCGATCTAAATTATTTCCATGAATTTCTTTGATGTCTCTCTTCCCCATTAAATGTTAAACTTCAGTAGGGCAAGTATCTCTTTGAACCATGGTGTCGTTAGCCTCTCATATAGTGCCTAATTTAGAATAAATACTGGATGTAAGTATGGAGGGATAGATGAATGTGTAAAAATCTGATCTGTGACAAGAGATATATAGATGAAAACTGATAGACAAATGTAGACTCTTTTCTTTTCCCCTTGTTAATAGCAGATGGTAATAAATATACATTTCTTTTAATTCTTTCAGCAAGATCTCTGCACCTTCTTGATATCAAGAGCCTGCAAAAACTCAACACTGGCTAATTATTTATACTGGTATGTGAAATAACTTTCTTTTATTATTTTCTGTACTGGTTAGGACTATTTTTTCCCATACTATAAATAAGGTATGAGAAGTCATCAAAACCCTGAATGTAGTTTTTACATCTATCTGGCTGTATTTCTTTACCACTGTGTTCATGGAAATGCTTGTTAGCACTGTGGTTTCTCTTCCCTTCACTGACTTTCCAGGATCCAAGATAAAACTGGGAAGGTTATAGGTTTTACAGTTTGATATCTATTTGCCTCTTATGCTATTTAAGTAGTGTAAGTATGATTCCTAACAATCCTTCAGGAGTGTGTGTTTTCATGTTGTTTACCACAGTATTAGAATCATGCTAAAAACAGGAAGCTGGAATGTGAAGGTACTTCTCTCATGGATGAGGAAACTGAGGCAGAGGCATGATGTAGGTGAACTTGGAATCTCAGTTAGAATTAGATCGTTTATTTAGCAGTTTGCTCTTTTCAGAGTACTTTCAGTGACCTCTTCTCTCTTGTCCTCATGAAGTTAAATGGGGCAAGTAGAAGTATCTCTGTTTTACATGAGAAGGTTTCCTGAGTGAGGTGTAGGGAAGAGCAACTAAGACCATAGAAAGGCTGACTGACTTCCTGAGACTCAAGTAATACGAAGCCTGGCTCAGCTCCCTTTATCTGTCACAATATTTAAGAGTAAAGGACAAGTTAGCTTAAGCCACAATGAGCTATTATTTTTGGTTCAATAAGAGAAAGCACTAGGATTAAACACTAGACAAGAGAGCCTCCTCTAGTTTTGTAGAGCAAGCAAAGAGCTGAGCCAGCTGGTCAATCGCTATCTGAAGCCTCTGTATATTTGGAAACATTTTTAAACTTACAACATACTTGATATTGTTTAACTGTGGAAATTGTTTCTGATCTAAAATACTGCCTGATTTATTGGATTTACTTAACAATAGAAATGAATAGATAGATACCCATTCTGAAAGCTCATTTGAGGCATTTTGCTTTTCATGAAGAAATTAATCAAAGAACTGTCTTGTTTTAGACTGAGTTTTAGAAAACTGTCCTACAGGTCAAATTAAGTGTTAATTTCATTCTCCCACTCTCCAAACATAACATTTTTCTGGATACTGCCCTTGTAGCCAAGAAATATGTAACTAAATCAGAGGGTTCTTTTAACAAACACAGCTGTCTATTATGTACATACACAATAAATAATTGTTTAGTTTCAACCTTTATGGTTCCCTTTATAAAAGTGAAGAAAACTATCAACAGTCTTAACTAAATCTGTCATTTTGGAGTCTGTAATTTTTTTTTTTCCTTTTGGTCCTGGTAATGGCAAGAAAAATATCTCTTTATTTTAGCAGTTTAATATAATATTCATAAAACTACATTACCCTCACAGTAAATGTCAGTCTGTCCTTGAAAAAGCCCCACAGAATGTTTTGACTAGTTGTTAATCACTCTTTTTCTTTGAAAAGTTTACTTGGCAATTCTCATAGTACCACATAGCTACTATTCCCTTTTAATGTAATTTCTTGCTTCCCAATGTTCTCCATATTCCAGTCTGAATTCTTTTTTTTTTTTTTTAAAGATTTTATTTATTTACTTGACAGACAGAGATCACAAGTAGGCAGAGAGGCAGGCAGAGAGAGAGGAAGAAGCAGGCTCCCTGCTGAGCAGAGAGCCTGATGCGGGGCTCGATCCCAGGACCCTGGGATCATGACCTGAGCCGAAGGCAGAGGCTTTAACCCACTGAGCCACCCAGGTGCCCCTCCAGTCTGAATTCTTAAGTGTATGTCTATTCACTGGTGTTATGGAATATTTACTCATGAACATTTAAGTAGATATTTAAAAGGAAATTTAAAAAATATAGCGCTAAGCATGTTGCTGAGTTTTGGGGTGAGCTTCTTAGTATTTTAAAATTAAGATTTTATATTTTTAAAAATCATTTTCTGAGAATTCCTTTATAGGTATTTTTATTTTCTTGCAATATTCATGAAAAGTTTTCTCTGGCTCAGAATTTATAGTCTAGAGTAGCCACTACTGTAGGAGCTCTGTGTGCATATACTGATTATGTGGTGTTTTAAAATTATGTATTTTTCAGATTTGACTGTAGAAGAGATTTCATTGTAAGTTCTGAAATTAGTTGTGATAGAACCTTTGATCTCTTATTTCAAGTAGGTAAGAGTTTTAAAACCATTCTGAAAGCAGCTAAACAGTAGGAGACCTATTAGATGAGCAATTTCCAGCGAGGCAACAGTTTCCATTCAGAAAGAGTGCTTTGTTTTCTCCATAGACAGTAAACAAAGTGCAGCTCCAACTCCCAGTCTTATAAGCATTCCATCAAACTTAGATTTGATTTGTGTTTTCCTGCTATATCTCTGATTCATTGAAGCAATAGCATGTGCTATGTCTGCTCCTTCTCTGAGGAGTAATTGCTTTTCCTATATTTATAGTCTGCATATTACATATTCAGAAATACTCATGGGGAGAAAAAAGCTATTGATATGGGCCTCTGACATTGGTAGACAGTGCTTTTGTGAGTGTCTGGTGAAAATATGGAAAATAATTTCAGTAGTTGTCTTAAAGTGATCATTCTCTTCCTTTGAACATGGACAGAGTAGTATAAAAATATTAATCAAGTGCAACAATTTAAAGGGCTCTCATTCTAAGAGTGTTCTTATTGTAACAAATGCATTAAAATAAAAATTTTAATTGATTGTGCTGTTTCTTTCTGAACCTTTGAATTTCCCTTTTTATTTGTTCCCTCTCCAGTGATTTAAATGGGATTCTTGCTATAGCTGAATCCTTAGGGGCCTATAGTTGTGCAGACAATCCTTTTAAAATGAAGAGTGTCAACCTTTTAAGCCACAGAGGGGAGTTATAGTCTCCAATCTGTAAAGTGTTGGGCATCAGGATCTATAAATCGTTCCAGTTTTTTATTTTTATAGCTGTTCCAGTATGTTGAAATTGAAAGTAAACTTTGGATGCTTTGACATGTTTTTCTATAACTTTTAAGACCTTTCAAGGTAATAAAGGTTATTTACCCCACAAAATGGAATTGCCAGGAAGCAAGTAGCCCACTACAGTCATCTTACAATGGGTACCTGGACAGTTCTGTCTCATTTCTACTTGAAGATGATAGGTTTCAAGGGAATATCTTAGAGTGCTTTGTAGAATCTACTTACTGCTGTGAACCAAGAATTCAGAAATGATTCAAATCTAGGTCTTTTAGTCTTGTTCTAAATTTGTCCTTCATATTTGGAGATGACATTTTCATTTGTATTTTTAGATGGACTTTTCTTTTTGCAGCAGAACTTTGGCTTGGAAGATTTTTTGACCTTTATCATGAGCATCGGCATAGACCCTCAGTCATAGGAAATAGCTGTGACCATTGTGTTAATTTCATGGTCAGTCAGGGAGACCTGAACAAAAGCAGTGGAGCCTGTATGTTCTGGTCATCTCTATTACCCATTTAGAACTGAATTTCTGTGTAAACACAGAAAAGGACAATATACTAAGGTAATGGAGATAGTCAAGGACTTTAAAGGATGGAAAGGTCTGAATAGGATTTGAATAGGACTGTGTATTGACAGTTTCATTGTTTAGAATCACTGTCTATTTAACATTCCTACATGGTATCCTGAAATGACCAAACATTCTGGAATACCGCAACTAGGAAATAAGAGTTTCTCTTAACTGTTCTTAACTTATTCATCTAGAATAGAGCTGTCTGATGAAACTTTCCGCAGGGATGGAAATAATGCTGCACATATGGCTACTAAGTGCCTGAAATGTAGAGTGTGTGATTGAAAAACTGAATTTTTAATTTTAATTTAATTTTAATTAAATTTAATTATTTCTTTTTTAAAAAGTGTTTATTTATTTGACAGATGGAGATCACAAGTAGGCAGAGAGGCAGGCACAGAGAGAGGTAGGGAAGCAGGCTCCCCTCTGAGCAGAGAGCCCCATGCAGGGCTTGATCCCAGGACCCTGGGATCATGACCTGAGCCAAAGGCAGAGCCTTTAACCCACTGAGCCACCCAGGCGCCCCTAATTAATTTTATTTTAAATACTCATATGTTCCTTCCTTCCTTGCTTCCTACCTTCCTTCCTTCCTTCCATCCATACTTCCTCCTTTCCTTCCCTTCAGAGAGTGGGGAGAAAGGGGGAGAGAGAATCTTAAGCAGGTTCCATGCCCAGTGCGGAGCCTGATGCAGGGCTTGATCTCACAACCCTGAGATCATGATCTGAGCTGAAATCAGGAGCTGGATGCTTAACTAGCCAAGCCACCCAGGTGCCCCTCTAGAACGCTTTCTTGATTCAAGATTTAAGAATGCCTTCTTGGAATTTTGGCTTAGAACTCCTGTTGGGAACATGATATGGTAGAAATAGTGTCATGGTTCACTTCTTCATTCTACTTTACAGAGAATTCTAGGCTATACAACTCGAGGGCTTTAAACAGCTGCTAGTATGATGGTAAACCTTTGTACTGGGAGGGCAAGAGAGGAGGGCTTTTACTTTTATGAGCCCTTAAAATATTTCTGTGTATAAGACTGTTATGGGTATGTCAGGGGCTCTTGAAAAATTTTAAGATGTGGCCTTTGGCATCAGTTTCTTTTTAACATATGAGGGGAACTAAGAGTTAAACACGTGAAACAGTTTGGTAATTTCAGCACAAGTTGTCTGCTAGGCTTTTTCTAGGAAGTCAGAGAAGGAGGGACTTGTCAGGGTCTGTGGAGACTTCCTAGAAGAGATAAAATGTCTCCTGTACTTGAAGGGTGAGTAGGAGATGGGAAGGTATTTCTGAACATCATTGCAACCTGAGCAAAAGTACCAAGTGGATGCATATTCTAGGAGTGGTTAGGGGCCTGACCTCACTGCAGTGTGTGTGCATAAATTGAGGATAGTGGAAGTTTGAATCTGATGCTGGGGCCACAAAACTTATGTTAAACTGGTAGATAAGAGAATCATTGGTGTTAATAGAGGTGGGACATTATGAAGATAGTTTAAAGAAAAAAAATTTAGGATGATTTTATTGAGCAATAACAGATTTCTTATTATAGTTGGAGAGGCCAGGTAATAGGTTATCTGCTGGTTGATTCCAGATGGGACTGGCTAGTAGTACAGAACCATGGTAACAGCCATTTTATAGGGGAAAAAAGTCAACACAGTCTGGTGACTAATTGAGTATAGATGTTTGAAGCAAGGAAATGGGAGCTAGGCTTGGCTCTACATGCATGGACCACAAATGAAACACAAAGTGCCAGTGTTGATTTTGGGTAGAGCTTATGTTCTCTGGTCTGGCTACTGCCTCGCCTCTCTTTTTTTTTGTATTCAGGTGATTTAAACATTTATGTTTCCTACCTGATTTTTGAGAAAACTTGAGTTTGCAAACCCTGCTACAGTGGGATTTCCAATCTAAATGACTGGAATATTGGTAGATTCAATAGAGATTGAAAAATAACTCGTATAATGTGTAAGTTCAGTATTACACAGGTTCAGGTAAAAATGACAGTGTCTTGGAAAAGGGGTATGCTGCTAGAAAATTAGGATGGCTGAATGTAAAAGGACATGTAAAGAAATGCAAAGTCAGACTTTCGGTATGATTAAAGGGATATATATTCATATTTGAGAATTATCAATATTGAGATAATGGCTAGATCTATGAGATTTGAGTCATTCATTCATTCAGCAATAACCTATTAAGTATTATGAGCCAGGCCTGGAAGTGCTGAGGGTATAGTGTAAACAAGGCAGGTAAGCTTTCTTCTTTTATGAACATCACCTTCTACTGGCGCACTATACTTTTTCCCAGAAATAATATAAAAGAAAATAATTAAGTGGCTATGACTTGAGATTTGAAAAGCATTATCAGATTAGGGAGTTGAAAAGTTTCATGTGATTTTTAAAGATAAAACAGGGTGAGGGTAAGCTTAGCAAGACAGAAAGGGTTCTGACCCAGGAGCCCCAAAGTCCTGGGCTCTGATTTCAGATCTAGAGTCAACTAATTATTGTGCTGCGGCCAAGACACAACCCCTTTTAAGTTTCACTATTGATGAAATAAGCAAGTTGGTCTAGATAGATCTGTGTTTTTCAAACTGCATGTCATGATCCACTGAAATAAATTTACAGGCTCATAATCTATTATTTGTTATTTAAAGAAAAATGAAATAGAAGAGAATAGCAAATATTAACATAGAATATTGTCTTGTGAAGCCTTTTTTGTTTTGGGGCATCTGTGTGCACACATGTGGCTGTGTGTCCTGAGTTGTGATATAAAATATGTTTGTTGGTATGGCTTGTTGCTGTCAGAACAGTTAGAGAACATTGGCCTCTGTGATCTAATTCAAATCCTTGGCACTCGTAGAAGCAGTCCAGGTTTAGGAATATATTTAAAATTTCTTTAACCCTCTAAAACCACAATTTTATGATACATAAATGGGAGATTATATATGGATTTTTGAGAAATGGGGAGATTGGATGGGAAAAAATAAATTTAAAATTGTACTCATTTTGCAGAGGTATATTAATGAGAAGTAGCTTCAGAGAAGTTCTCAGAATAAGAGAGCTGTACAGAAGGACTACATAGATTTTGAAAATACTGTTTGTGAGTTACTTGGTACATATGTGAGCTTAGATGATTTCTGAATATGGTAATGCTGTATGTACCTCATAACGTAGTAGGAGAAAATGCTTGTTTTGATGCCAAACTTTTTAGAGACTCTAGGATATTATACTAGGATATTTAGAGACTCTAGGATTTATAAAAATTAAGGCATTATTATTATTAATTTACCTTTTATAAATGATTGTGTATGTGCCCTAATTTTTCACTTTTAAAAGACTGATGAAAAATACGTTTCATTACTTCCATTTATTTTTGCAAATGTGAACTAGCTTGATTGAGTGGAAAAGTAGAAATATTTACAAAATGAATCTCTTATTTCACCTCTTCTGAATGACTTAACATATTTTTAAGGTATGTGATTGTGGAATATGAAGATCAAGACACTCAGCAAAGAGACCCGAAGACCCATGAGATGTACTTGAATGTAATGAGACGATTCAGCCAAGCATTGTTGAAGGTAACCATTTCGTATGGGGGTTGGCAAAAACACCGGGCATGGGCCAGATCTGGCCTGTTGCATGTTTTGGTATGTCCCATGAACTAAGAGTGGTTTTTATGTTTTAAATGGTTAAAAAAAAAGAAGAATATCTTGTGACGTATGAAAGTTATATGAAAGTCAAATATCAGTATTCCTACATAAAATTTTATTGGATCATGGTCATACTCATTTGTTTTCATATATTTATGGCCACTTATGTGCTGCACTAGTGGTTGAATAATTGAAATGGAAACTGTATGGGCAACAAGACCTAAATAAAGTATTTATTCCTTGGCCTTTATAGGAAGTTTGTTGACCTCTTATTTAATGAAATAAACCTATATATGGAACAAATTCCAAAGCTTTGCTCTTTTATTTCTGCCCTTTCATTTTGTTTATCAAGACTAGGTACATTTTCAGAAATCTGACAATGCTCATATTGCAGGTACTTACTACGTGACATATTTTGCTTCTTAAACAGTTTAGAATCTATTATGCCTCTTTGGTGTTGTGATTCCTTTTTTTTTTTTTTTTTTTTTTAATTTCTTTTCAACGTAACAGTATTCATTGTTTTTGCACCACACCCAGTGCTCCATGCAATACGTGCCCTCCTTAATACCCACCACCTACCTGGCTCTCCCAGCCTCCCACCTTTTGCCCCTTCAAAACCCTCAGGTTGTTTTTCAGAGTCCATAGTCTCTCATGGTTCACCTCCCCTTTCAATTTCCTTCAACTCCCTTCTCCTCTCCATCTCCCCATGTCCTCCATGTTATTTGTTATGCTCCACAAATAAGTGAAACCATATGATAATTGACTCTCTCTGCTTGACTTATTTCACTCAGCATAATCTCTTCCAGTCCCATCCATGTTGCTATAAAAGTTGGGTATTCATCCTTTCTGACAGAGGCATAATACTCCATAGTGTATATGGACCACATCTTCCTTATCCATTCGTCCGTAGAAGGGCATCTTGGTTCTTTCCACAGTTTGGTGACCATGGCCATTGCTGCCATTGGGGTACAGATGGCCCTTCTTTTCACTACATCTGTATCTTTGGGGTAAATACCCAGGAGTGCAATTGCAGGGTCATAGGGAAGCTCTATTTTTAAATTCTTAAGGAATCTCCACACTGTTCTCCAAAGTGGCTGCACCAACTTGCATTCCCACCAACAGTGTAAGAGGGTTCCCCTTTCTCCACATCCTCTCCAACACACGTTGTTTCCTGTCTTGCTAATTTTGGCCATTCTAACTGGTGTAAGATGGTATCTCAATGTGGTTTTATTTATCTGTTTTGTGGGTGTTGTGATTCTTAAAGTGCTGTGGCACAGTTCAGCCAGCAGAGGGTGCATGGGCAGTGAGGACCTTCACAGCGTTGATCTGTGATTTGCTACAGAAATAATTAACTTCATAGCATCTTTTATCTGCAACTGCAGATAAACATATTTCATGTTTTTACTACTTTAAATCTCATCTTATTGAAATCTTGGAGACTAAACTTTTCTATAGTTCTCAGAGCTCAGAGCTTCTCTGCATTCACCTATTGGCAGATAAAGTAGTTGGTCTTCTCTTCTAACCTCAGTTTTGCATTTACAGTTTTTGTTATCCTGTGAAGAAATTTCATTTTCTCTGAGCTTAAATTTCCTCACCTTTCAAATGAGGATGATAACCGTTGCCTAGCCACCCTTATCAGTGTAATTGGGAAGATTAAGTGAGAAAATGAATTTTATAATATTTTATGAACTGGGAATTCACTGCATAAGACTTTATGGCATTTAATTTTTATGACTTATATTTTACTAAGCAAGCATGCATTATGGTGCTATTTGAGAATGCTTTTCTTTTCTCTTTTTTCCCAGTAGATTTTTTAGTTCCTTGAAGATGATGTTGTTTCTGCCATATGGCTAGTGCATTTCTGAAGACATCATAGGCTTCCAGATATTTATTGAGTGAATGCATTTTGGGTGAACGAATTCCCTTATCACATGGTTGTATGTGAAAAAAAGTGCTGTTTTTGATAGATCAGTATTTGCTGAAGGCTCAGATAGGTTTCAACTGTGGAAGAGTTGGCAGTGTTTAAATAAGCCAGCAGCTTTCTCATTATCTCTGAATCAAGATAATTAATCTTTTTCAATTTCACTTTGTATTGAAGTTTGTAGCTATTAGAAGAATAAATAAAGATCACCCATGCTATTAAAGAAACCCTGATCATTATGCTACACAGAACTAATTTTCCTTTCCTTTGAATCCCTTCAGGGTGATAAGTCTGTCAGAGTTATGCGTTCTTTGCTGGCTGCACAGCAGACATTTGTAGATCGGTTGGTGCATCTAATGAAGGCAGTGCAGCGTGAAAGCGGAAATCGTAAGAAAAAGGTAAACCTATGGGCTTTGCTTTTTGTTTATTACTAATGATGTTTCAGTATCATAAAATGCTGAGTTTTGGTACTGTCTCTCTGAGTTGATATATTTTATGAAATTCTTATGTAATTATAGCTATAGGGAGACTTACAAGCACTGATTACATACAGGATCCTGTTTTATGAATTTGTGTATGTACATGTATGTATATTGATTTAGTCCTCACAACAACTCTGTAAGTTAGATGCTATTATCTCAATTATAAAAAAAAGTGGGAGAGAGGTTAAGTAATGTTTTGAAAATTGTTTATTTAAATTCAGTTTAGTGAACATATACTGTATTATTAGTTTCAGAGGTAGAATTTAGTAATTCATCAGTTGCACGTAACACCCAATGCTTATTACATCAGGTGCCCTCCTTAATGCCCAACACCCAGTTACCCTATCCCCTGACCCTTCCCTCCAGCAACTCTCAGTTTGTTTCCTAGAGTTCAATATCTCTTATGGTTTGCCTCCCTATTTCCATCTTATTTTTCCTTCCCTTCCCTGTGTTCGTCTGTTTTGATTGTTAAATTCCACATATGAGTGAAATCATACAGTATTTGTCTTTCTCTGATTGACTTATTTTGCTGAGCCTAATAACCTCCAGTTTCATCCACGTTGCAGATGGCAAGATTTCATTCTTTTTGATGACTTAGTGTGTGTGTGTGTGTGTGTGTGTGTGTACACATATACTATATCTTTATCCATTCATCCTTTGATGGACATCTGGGCTCTTTCCATATTTTGGCTATTGTGGACATTGCTGCTATAAACATTGGGATGCTTGTGCCCCTTCGAATCACTATATTTGTATCCTTTAGATAAATACCTAGTAGTTCAATTGTTGGGTCATATGGTAGCTCAACTTTTAAGGTTTTGAGGAACCTCCATACTGTTTTCCAGAGTGGCTGCACCATTTTGCATTCTCACCAGCAGTGTATGAGGGTTCGAGGGGTTAAGTAATTTGTCCAGCATCCTCAGCTAGTAAGTATTACAGTTGGGGTTTGGTCCCAGGCATTCTAAGTCCATATTATTAATCTATAATGCTTTATTGGGTCTCATTTAAAAATTTTAGCATCTTAGTATATAATGTGTTTGAAGTGGAAAGAACCTCTGCAGATCATGGAGACTGGAATTACTCTGAGAGAATGAAGGTCCAATGTGACTTGCCCAGGGTGGCACAATTAATTGTTAGTAACAGCACTGGTTTTGCTTCTGTTCTAATGGCTAGGACATGGATCTTTCTCTCAAATAAGGCTTCTTCTTGCTCAGTATCTGTTCTTCATATGTCATTTTCCCTTATCATTAGCCCAAATGGTATAAAGAATTCACTTGATATCTTCTCTTTAACTAACCCCGCCATAGGTAGATCTTTCTTGGTGACCTTTGTGAAAGAGCACAACACATTTTACTGTTCTTCTCCAGACTTGTGAGAGGAACATGGAGAGAAGAAAAAGTGAAAAATGGAGTCAGGAGTTCAAAGGCAGGGAATCAGGTCTAAAGAGAAATACTACTAGATGTATGTGCAAAAAATAATGTTCACAAAGTTAAGGAGAAAATAGGCTGAAGAGAAACAAATTTTTATTGAGATGACTTTTTTTGTCATCGCTGTGAAAAAAATCAGAAACCATGGTTAAATAACTAAATCCCTACTGCTATTCATTCTGGAGCCCCTCTCCCCATAGATGCCTGTGTGAGGAAGCAGTGTGATCCCACACACCCACCTGCAGGAGTGCAGTCCCTGCGACTGTCAGTGTGGGCATATGTTTAAACCAGTTTGTGTTTGTGTGGCATCCTCTTCTATTTGTCACTCACATGAATCTGGCTACACCTCAGTTTTAGCTGTATACCCATTTAAGGTATCACTTAAAGCTACCCAAAATAAATTTTGTTTCTGCCACACATCCTGTTTTAAGCCAGACAGTCCTAAATATAGTCTCAATCTTTGGGCTAAAGATCTTTTCAGACTTCTTTTTTTTTTTTAATGATGTGTTAAAAGACAATTTTGTTAATGTAGATCTACTAGAAACAAGCCCTGGCACCCTGGAGAAATGCCAAGATGGCTGTCTACTACTATTATTTGTGTTATTATTAGTAATGATGAATTCACTACTGCTAAGAATTTGAAATTACATGTAGCACTTTTTCATCCCCCCATTTCTGTAATGAGTTTGGGAGAAATATGTCATGGTGAATGCAGCAGCATTAGATATATAGGAACGTTATCTGTGAGTTATTAGTAACATGGGTAAAACAAATGATAAAGTTTTTGCAGTAGTGTTTTCCTGTGTTGACCTCTAGTTTAGGAAGAATTTTGTTGAAAGAGGTCTCTGAGTCTAGATACTGGAGTTCAATAAAAATGCATGTCCATCAGTACTTTCTAAAAATTTAATTAGGGTGCCTAGGTGGCTCAGTAAGGTTCAGATTATGATCTCAGGGTCTTGGGATTGAGTCTGTTTGTCCCTCTCCCTCTGCCCCTTCCCCCTGCTCATGGACATGAGCTCTCTCTTTCTCTCAAATAAATAAATAAAATCTTTAAAAAATTTTAGTTAAAGCTTTCATTTTAAATGTTGTTAAATATTCTCTTTTCACTTTTTGATTCTTTAGGTGACAATCATTTATTTGTTTGTAAAAATGTATTGCATGCCTACTGCATCCAAATACTTCTTCAGGCTCTGGGGATACAGCAGTGAATATAAAAATTCTGTCCTTGGGGCACCTGAGTGGCTCAGTGGGTTAAGCCTCTGTCTTCGGCTTAGGTCACAATCTCAGGGTCTTGGGATAGAGCGTCTCTGTGCTCCGTGGGGAGCCTGCTTCCCCTTCTCTCTCTGCCTGCCTCTCTGCCTACTTGTGATCTCTCTGTCAAATAAATAAATAAAATCTTTTTAAAAATTCTGTTCTTATGGAGCTTTGGAGGAGAAATTAAAGAGAATAAGTGAGTAAAATACAGAGTAGATACTGTTGTATACTCTGGAGAAAAATAAAGCAGAAACAGGAAGCAGGAAGTGCTGGGTTTGAGTAGTAAGGCAGTGTTTTACCTCTCAGTAGCGTGGTCAGGAAGGCCTCACTAGGAAGTTGACATTTGGACAAAGACCTGAAGTAGATGAGGGAGCAAGCCATGGGCATATCTAGAGAAGACTATTCCAGCCAGAGGAGTAGCAAGGACAGAAGCCTGATGTGAGAGCATATGTGTGTTGTGTGCATGACATATTTGTGAACTAGGAGGAAGCCCAGTGTATATGGAGTGGAGGGACAATGGGCAGGCAGGGGTAAGTAGTAGGAGAGGAGGACTGAGGACAGAGATAAGAGGGAATTGGAGTATATATCCTTGTAAGCCATTAAGAGGAGTTTAACTTAAACACTGAGTTCACATAGAAGCTTTGGGGGTTTTGGAAGAAGAGAGTGACATGACCAGACTTTGGTTTTAGCAGCAAAAAAACCGACTCTAGTTGTTTTTGATAAGAGACTGTAGGAGGCAAAGTTGAAGAAGAGCCGTCAGGAGGCTACTGCAGTAGTCAAGCTGAGAAGTGAGGGCAGCTTGGAGCCCAGGGCTTATAGCAGTAGACGTGGTGAGAAGTGGCTGGATTTCTCACCCTTCTTTGATCTGTTTTCTGGTTATTTTATTGTTTATTAGTACATCAATTAGAAATTGGTCATATAGGATAACTTGAAACTCAGGCTAATTGACATTACTTCATATTTTTATATCTGATCATACATTGGGTTAGGGAGTAGATTTACTAATTTTTATAAGGGCTGTGTAGAAGTTTGTACCGGTTTTCAGTTGACCTTAATATGAACTTTCTGCAATTCAGAGGGAGAATTGGAATATTACTGGAGGTGAAGAATCTGACTTTCTGTCTTAGTGGTCCCGGGAACATGATTTTTCTGAACTTCCACCTTACTGATTGCAGAAGTTTGCTCCTGTGACACCGCATCCTCAGTAGCTTTATAGGTGAAGTGCTTTATGTTGCTAGGATCAGCAGGTCAGGTTTTCCCCTTTAAAGAACAAACACACCTGTTAAAAGAATGCAAGACTCTCGAAGCTTTCACGTGGATTGTTCTTTTGAAATTGACTGGAAGGACTTGATCTATGCATTATAGATGCTGCTACATGACAAAGCCATGTGACTTGAAATTTTCAGTTTCTGAATTCTTGACTCAGTGGCAGTATGCAAATGAACTGAAGAAAATAAATGATAATATTTTTAGGAAAAGTTTGATCAGACAGATCCAATGAACAGTAAAATGTGGGGTTCAAATTCCTCCAAGTGAATTGTTTACTTTTTAAACCTGAAATATGCCCTGGAGCAACATACTGAAATTCTTGCTTAATATTTCATCATATAAAAAATTAAGTTTCAAATGAAATGAGTTTCTCTTTGTGGCTTCACACATCCTTTGAAAACAGAAATGGGGTTTTAAAATCTGGCATCAGTGTATTCCTTATTCTCAGCTGCAGGAAGAGAAATGTATTGCCTAGCCTTGTGTAAATCTAGCTCTTCACAGTCAAGTCGCTCCTCTTGAAGTGTGCCACTGCTCTCGCCAGGCAGATTCTGAGTGTGAGTGCTTGTCTCGTAGGGGTGCACTGTCTGCTTTGTGTTACTTTTATGGTGCTTTGGAGACATTTTAAGGTAATAGGAATAGTCTTTATGTCCTTACCCTGTGTTTATAAACTTCTTTTTCATTTTAACATAATCAGTTCTTTCTGATTTGTTCTCTTAGAATGAGAGATTACAGGCATTGCTTGGAGACAATGAAAAGATGAACTTGTCAGATGTGGAACTTATCCCATTGCCTTTAGAACCTCAGGTGAAAATTAGAGGAATAATCCCAGAAACAGCTACACTATTTAAGGTAATTGTGATGGATCTCTAATGTATATGATTGGAACCTAATTCTGTAAAGCAAAAACAGAGGTACTCCCTTCAAAAATGATTACAATGCAGATAATATCTGTAATTTTGTTTGATATAGTAAGTGCTAGATAAAAAATTACCTTTTTTTAATCATTGTGTTTTGATTTCCCTGTAGATACTTTTATATGAAATGTGTCAACATTTTTTTTTATCTGTCGGTTGTTTTTAATCTTTAATTCTTTGAATGTTTCATTAGACCCAAACCTTTTTCAATGTAAGCTTTAAAAAAAAAAAACTTAAAATTGCAAAACTTATATTACCTATTCTGTTTATAAGTTCATATGGTTATAGTCTCGGTTAACCTTTTTAACATTTCTTGCTCTGATATTTATTACTGTGACTTAAATTTTTTTCTTGTGTTTTCAAGTAGAAATTCTCTTCAGTCCTTGATAGCATGCCAGGCTTCTTTTGGTTGGCCACAACTTGGATATTTAGAAAAAGCTGATGGTAGCCACTTTCTCCAGTTGGGCCAAAGTACTGGGTGGGCATCATTATCTGTGAAGCATCGTTTTCTGTTGGGCATCATAAAGAAAGTTCTCTGAGACATGGTGTTTTATGTTTTGTGATTCTAGTGGTGGAAGGGCATATATTGCACTGGAATATTACTTTGTACCAGAAATGAAAGAGCTCATAGGACAACTACTTACAAATATAAAAAGGGGTGTGACTATAGTAAGAAGTAGTTTGGATTTTTTTTCAAGGATGTGTTTAAAGGCAACCTGTGGCATCCCAGCTCACACAACTGAAACATAAGTTTTTAAAGTAGCACTGTACCTTTCTGCATGTTATAGACTCTGATAGTTTCTATTCTTTTAAGAATAACTTGCAACTTGTTTACTTGGTTTTAAAACTCATTCATGGATTATAACCTGCAATTTGAAAAGCACTGGAGCAGGAGATAAAATGCAAATATTTCTTAGCTTGTGCTTAGAACCCACCGGAAGCTGAGATTTTAAAAGCTACACACAGACATGTAACAACTGGTATACATGTGTACAACTGGTATTCCTTTGGGCTGGAACTGTCAAACAAGACCAGCTTCTAATATTCTCATTCCCTGAGGACTAATCAAGAGCAGTAAATCAAAAAGGTAGTTTTATACCATTTTCTGGAAACAAGAAGGGAAAAAGTATTTAAGGCAGAATAGGAGTTGTAAGAGTGTGATATAGGAGTGTACATCTATAGGAGTGGATTCTGGACCCATTTTCTTCTTAAGTGTATAGAATTATAATTACGTCTTAAATGCACAAAGTGGATGGTCAGTAAACTATCATGAGACATATTTTTGATCCTGATTGCCAGTCTTTCTGTTTGTTTTTCTTACAATCCTTAAAGTATGTAAGCATTCTTAAAAATTCTGGGTTAGAGTTTAGGATTAATGGTTCCAGGTCATTTACTACATAACTCTGTCATAGTAATTCTTAATAATTTTTGGGTTACAAATGCTTTTGAGGTAATTTACAAAATACATTTTTTGCTTGGGGTGATAAAAGGATACTCTAAAGATAATTTAAAATTCCGAGTTTTAATCCAAAAGAGGTTGTAAATTCTAAACATAAATTCACTGAAGCATTTTTTTGATACCTTTTACCCCATCATTTTATAGGAAAGTTTTCAAGCATACAGCAAAGAGTAAAGAATTACACAGTGAACAACTAGATACCTGCTGTTTGACTTTTCTTAACATTTTACTGTATTTGCTATGTCACATGTCTTAGGAACTGTGCAGAGGAAAAGTTATCTTTATTTTACAAGTGAGGAGACAGGTTAAAGAACACATGAGAGATTACCCAGCTAGTATCTGGTGGAGCTTGGATTTCTGTCACTGACCTTAGAGCTCTTGTTCTTTATGCCATGTAATTTTCTGTCTGGTGGCTCGCTCATTGTTTTCTCCAAGGTATCTAATTACATCTTGCTGCCAGCCCATCTTGTTTCTTTAGGTTCTGGTAACTTACTTGTTTACCTTACGGGTCACCATTTCCTCCTGTGTATAGTAAATCTTCGTGCATTAATTTATATTCAAATTTGAAAACAATATTTTTTATTTCCAGAGTGCTCTTATGCCTGCACAGTTATTCTTTAAGACGGAAGATGGAGGTAAATACCCAGTTATATTTAAACATGGGGATGATTTACGGCAAGATCAACTTATTCTTCAAATCATTTCACTCATGGACAAGGTGACTATATAACCTTATGTTGGCAGGGAACATTTTTTAATTTTGAAAAACTGTGTTTTAGTGTATACACTGTGTATGGACTCAGAAGTATTTTTAACATTCAGGTACAATCCTAGGAAGCTCATCAGTTTCTACTTGACCTTGAACAAGTGCAGTTGTTTTTGTACACTGCAGAGTAACTCTTGTGATGACTATTAAATGAAATTGCATGCATTTCTTTTTATTAAAAGTTTCTTCTCAGCTAAGTTCTTTCGATGTCATGTTTAGTAATTCCCTTCCTCTTGCTAGATCTTTTTGTTCTTTATTTTTTTCTTTTTATTCTTTAAATTGCATCCCTGCCCATTTTTAAAAGGAACATATTTGCCCTCATTTTCCTTTTTGTGAGTTCTGAAATACTTAGTGACTAGAGAGAACTGCTTAAATGAGTTGGAGGAACCCTACTGTTCATTGAAATCTATTAACAGTGATTTAGAATAAGATTAAAAAAAAATGGCATACCATCAAGTAAATACTTAATAAGTTTATTTCGATGATCAAAGTAAAATTAACTGATTAATTTATTTAAATTTCAATGTAGATTTATCACCTAAATCTCTTACATTAAGCTATTACAATACTTGCCTACAAAACTTTTTTAGAACAGTCTTTATATTTGGTTAACATATTTTATCTTTTAATCAAAAGCTGCTACGGAAAGAAAATCTGGATTTGAAGTTAACACCCTACAAGGTTTTAGCCACCAGTACAAAACATGGTAAGTTTATGTTACACCATAAACTTATGGTGTAAGTTTAAAATACACTTTTTAAAAAAAATTTATTTAAGTAAGTAAAAAGTAAACTTTTTATTTCAGCATCCAGTGAGGCTGCTTTTCCTCTTTTAATTGAAAGTTAAGAACATTAGAGATTGAATTTATTTGTAGTACTGAAAACTGATTGTGCCTCTTTCCTTTTCTCCCTTGCTTCCTCTTAAAATCATTAAACAGCATGTCTGTAAGGAAAAATTAACACCTTTGTACTGTATTTATTTGCCTTCAAAACAGGTTACAATTCACAGTAGTTTCTTACATAGTAATTTTTGTCCTGAATCATCATTTGAGAGTTACTATGATGCAAAGTGGCTTTGTATTGTGCTCTGCTTAAAAAAGCCACTCAGCAAAGGATGATGCCTTACTAATTTTTTTAATATAGATTTATGGCATCTAAGTCTTTCTAGGATGGAATAACCTCTGGAAATTTGATAGACGATTCCTTAGGAATTGGGAATTAAAACCCGTTGTAAATTCCCTAGTCTTGTTACTCTCAGAGCTTCCACCTTAGGTACCTAGGAACAACAAAAGTATCTGTTTTAGGTGTCGTACTCTTCCCCTGGGCACCCTCAAATCTTTTTGGTGGGATAATTCCTCTTATTTTTCTCTCAGAATGATCTTGTTGGGTGCCTGGGTGGCTCAGTTTGTTAAGCGTCTGCCTTTGGCTCAGATCATGATCCTGGAGTCCCAGGATCAAATCCCACATTGGGCTTCCTGCTCAGCAGGGAATCTGCTTCTCCTGCTGACCTCTCTACTCTCATGCTCTCTGTCCCTTTCATTCTCTCTTTCAAATAAATTTTTAAAAATTTAAAAAAAAAGAATGTTCTTGTTAAAAGTGTACTTATGTTCTTTGACTATCCTGCATAAATTGATTTATTCACTTCCTTTTGCTCTTTGGACAAACACAATAGCCTTAGCTTGGTTCACAAGTTCTGGCTTGCTGTGACACACTCTTGTGCCTGTTTCTCCAGCCTCTCTTTTGCCAGTCTCCCCCTTGCTTCCCAGGCGTTAGCCACACGAGTCACCTTCCATTTTCTCAAACACACCATG
This sequence comes from Mellivora capensis, assembly GCA_004024625.1. Taxonomy (NCBI): domain Eukaryota; kingdom Metazoa; phylum Chordata; class Mammalia; order Carnivora; family Mustelidae; genus Mellivora; species Mellivora capensis. The sequence continues at coordinate 22,249 of PISX010009108.1, forward strand.
CTCTTTTCAGCCTTACCATTTTCATGTATGCTTTGGTCATCATCTTTAGCATCCATTCCTCCACAGCTTTACCTATTAACTTTCATTATCCTTCAGAACATGGCCCAAATATCTGATGCCGTCTGATCTCTGTGGTGATTTATGTCTCCCTACACTTTTCTCTTTCATAGTACCTTTTTCTTCATAGTATTCATCCCAGTAAGACTTGCAGGCGTGTATAGTCTATAAAGGCCGGGTCAAAGCTATGCTTTTATGTGGCCAAGTATTTACCACATGGGAGAAAGACAATAAATATCTTTCAAGTGAATTAATGCAGACTATTCCCTGTTTGTGATCCAGCAATGAATGAGACTTTTCCTACTCTAAAGGAGTATACAGTAGTTTCCTTCATTCAACTTTGATATTTTCATAGATTTGTTGTTTTATACTACTGTTGTGGTCTCTAGACTTACTCCACTTACCTTTTCTCCTTCTTAATCTCCCATATAATCTCCTCTTCCCTTTCTTTTTGGTACTATAAGGGTTTTATACTTCTTCTATCATTTCTAGAAAATGTTAGAAAATGGAATATTAGATTTAAAAAGCCAATAAACATAATTCAGTTTTAGGCTTAGGCAATTGATATTATATAACTTAAGATTTCTTAAAGTGATTTTAAATTAGGAATATTTTTAATTGGTATATTTACAAAAGTACAGAAAGAAGAAATTTTTGTGCCCAATTTAGGAAGCTTAGCTATTATTTTCTCTTCCTTATATATAGTAATGGAAACTGGCCTGGAGAAATATACAGATAAATCAGCTTAATTGAAAGAAAAGTTTTCTTACAGTTCCTGTGACTTAAATGCCAGTCTAAGTATATTGTTTAGAGACCTTTTTAAGTTGTTCAGGTATGTAGTGTATACATTTGAAAATGAGGGTTATTCTTAATAGAACCATTATTTTTATTGCTTAATCAATAGTTGTGCTTAATTTAGTGCATATATTTCTGTGCAGGCTTCATGCAGTTTATCCAGTCAGTTCCTGTTGCCGAAGTTCTTGATACAGAAGGAAGCATTCAGGTACAGAACTAATTTTAAATGAGTTATATAATTCATGAATATATTACTGTTCTAAAAATTGCAATCTTTATAAAAAATAAATACAGTTAAAAATTAATGTCTCCTTTTATCACCCTTTTTCCCTCACATTGTTTTCCTTTCCTTGGACATAAACAGTGCTAACAGGTGGAAATTCTTTCATGTTAGTACGTACAGATGCTCAGTTCCTTCAACAGTGCCTGGCATGTAATAGGGAAGCAGGAATTAATTAAATTAAAAATATGTTAGTTTATGGTTATATTCCATATTATGGAAATTCTATGATTTTTTAAATCCTAAATGAACATTTGATTATTTCCAATTTTTGTTGTTATTCAGAACAGTACTACATAGTCTTGCTCCTACATGGTTTGAACATTTGTTTTTAAGACCCTGTCTTCAACCATAAGAGACTCTTAATCTCACAAAACAAACTGAGGATTGCTGAGGGGAGAGTGGGTATGGAGAGGGTAGTTGAGTTATGGACATTGGGGAGGGTATATGATATGGTGAGTGCTGTGAAATGTGTAAGCTTGACAATTCACAGACATGTACCCCTGGGGCAAATAATACATTATATGTTAATAAAAATAATTAATAAAAAATAAATAAAATTTAAAAAAAAAAGACCTTCCAGCCTCATTGCTGTCCTTTAATGTAAGAAAAGGTAAGCAGTTTTTCTAGAATCATGACATGTGTGTCTTTGAAATTTTTTACACTTTAAATACACAGATTACTTCTTATCACATCTCAATAGTTTTTGTTTTTTTTTAAATATGATTTTTCTTTTTTCCAGTGGGAAAAAAGTATGTAATTTACACAGAAAACCTGATATACCTGAGATGAAAGATAATATGAGAAGGACTTGACAGGATATTTGCCTCAGTGTGTTTTTGTCTTTCTTAGTTTAACATGTCACAGTAATTCAGAATGGAGTTTAGATTTGCAGAAAAGCATTACTCTGATTTCTTGGCAAAGCAAGTGGTTATTCTGTTCTTTTAACCACATGCAGTGGTTAAAAGCTCAGGCTTACTGGAGTCCTTAAGTCCCAAATATATAGTAAATAGTGAAAGTTTTACTTCTTTCTTACCAATTCAGATGCCTTTTTTTACTTTTTGTTGTATAAGTGCCGTGGCTAGGACTCCCAGTGCTATTTGAATGAGGGTGGTGAGAGTGGACATCCTTGTCTTACTCCTGACCTTAGAAAAAAGACTGTCAGTTTTTCCCCACTCAGTATGATGTGAGCTGTGTTTTTTTTCCACATATGGTCTTTATTATGTTGAGATTTGTTCCTTCTAAACCCACATTGTTGAGGGTTTTTATCATGAATGAATGTTGTACTTTGTGAAATCTTTTTGTGCATCTTTTGAAATGATCATAGGATTTTCCTCCTTTCTCTCACTGATGTGACATATCATGTTGATCAGTTTGTGAATATTGAACCACCCTTGCATGCCAGGAATAAATCCACTTGATTGTAGTACATGATTTTTCTAATGTGTGTTTTTTTTTTTTTTAAGATTTTATTTATTTATTTGAGAGAGAGTGAGAGAGAGAGCATGAGAGGGGAGAGGGTCAGAGGGAGAAGCAGACCCCTGCCAAGCAGGGAGCCCGATGTGGGACTCGATCCCGGGACTCCAGGATCATGACCTGAGCTGAAGGCAGTTGCCTAACCGACTGAACCACCCAGGTGCCCTCTAATGTATTCTTGAATTCAGTTTGCTAATATTTTTTGAAGATTTTTGCATCTATGTTCATGAGAGATAATAGCTCCCTAGAAGTGGTAAATGAATTCAGTAAAGTTACAGGATGCAAAATCAATATGCAGAAATCTGTTGCATTCCTATACACTAATAATGAAGCAGCAGAAAGAGAAATTAGGAAAACAATTCCAGTTAAAATTGCACCAGAAATAATAAAATAAAAGATCTAGGAATAAAAGAATTAAAAAGACCTATACCCTGGAAGCTATAAAACACTGGTAAAATAAATTGAAAATGACACAAGGAATGGAAAGACAATCCATGTTCAGATTGAAAGAACAAATATTGTAAAAATGTCTATACTATCCAAGGAGTATGCACATTTAATGCAGTCCCTACCAAAATACCAACAGCATTTTTCACAGAACAAGAACAAACAATTCTAAAATTTCTATGGCACTGCAAAAGATCTTAAATAGACAAAGCAGTCTTGAAGAAGAAAAATAGAACTAGAGATATCATAATTCCAGACCTTAGATTATATTACAAAGCTGTAGTAATCACAACAGTATGGTACTGGCACAAAAATAGACATTGATTAATGGAACAAAATAGAAAGCAAAGAAATAAACCCACGATTATGTGGTCGATTAATCTTTGACAAAAGAGGCAAGAATTTGCAATGGGAAAAAGTCTTTTTAACAAATGGTGTTGGGAGAACTGGACAGCTACATGCAAAAGAATGAAAATGGGCCACTCCTTACACCACATACAAAAATAAACTCAAAATGGTTTAAGGACTTAAATGTGAGACCTGAAACCATAAAAATCCTACAGGAAAGCACAGGCACACAATTTCTCTGACATCAGCTACAGCAGCATCCTTTTAGAGCTATCTCCTGAGGCAAGGGAAACAAAAGCAAAAATAAACTGTTGGATTACATTAAAAAAAAAAAAAGCTTCTTCATAGTAACAGCCAACAAAACTAAATGGCAACATGCGGAAGGAGAAGATATTTGCAAATGACATATCTGGTAAAGGGTTAATATCCAAAATATATAAAGAACTTACACAACTCAATACCCCAAAATCAAACAATCCAATTAAAACATGGGCAGAAGACATGAACAGACATTTCTCCAAAGACAACATCCAGATGGCCAACAGACACATGAAAAGATGCTCAACATCATTCATCATCAGAAAAATACAAACCAAAGCCACAATGAGATACCACTGCACATTGTCAGAATGGCTAAAATCAGACTCAAGTAACAAGTCTCGGCAAGGAGTTAGAGAAAACAGAACCCTGGTACACTGTTGGTGAGATTGCGAAGTAGTAGAGCTATTGTGGCAGACAGTATGGAGGTTACTCAAAAAATTAAAAGTAGAACTATCCTATGATCCAGTAATCCCACTACTGGGTGTTTAACTGAAAAATGAAAACACTAAATTGAAGGGAAGGGGTATATGTACCCCTTTGTTTATTGCAGCATTATTTACAGTAGTTAAATTATGGAAGTAGCCCGTGTCTATCAATAAGTGAATGGGTAAAAAAGAGGTGGGATACACACACACACACACACACACACACACACCCCAACACTATACACAATGGAATATTATTCCACCATAAAAAAGAATGACATCTTGCCATTTGCAACAACATAGATGGATCTAGAAAAGTATAATGGAAAAAAAAAAGTATAATGATAGGTAAAATAAGCCAATCAGAGAAAGACAAATACCATATGATATTATTCATATGTAGAATTTAAGAGACAAAACAAATGAACAAAGGAAAAAAAGACATAAAAAATACTCTTAACTATAGAGAACAAACAGATGGTTACTGGAGAGGAGGTAGGGTGGGGAGGAAATGGAAAAAAAAAGGAAAAAGTTTGTGCTCAAAACATGGAACTGCCTGGGGTTGGAGTTTGGCCATGCAGCTTTTCAACTGTTAACCTTGAGTGGCTTCTTAACCCTTTGTGCAAAGAAGAGTTAATATAGCCGACTTGAGGGTCTTATCATTGGAAAAGCCCACTTGCTAGGGTAGCCTTTGACTGATATCTGGGAACTTGGCTTCAGTGTGTTTTTCCTCTGTTCCCTTCCTGATAAGAGTAGTTCAGTGTGCCTAGACTGTTTGTGATATGTGATCTATAGCAAACAACTTGCTTTCCTTCTAGAATTTTGGCAGTTGTTAGACAGAGGGTACCTATATGACCAGCTCCCGATAAAAACCTTAAGTAATGTCTCCAGTAATTTTTCCTGGAGAGAAACATTACACCCATATTACTGCCTTTTTTTTTAATTGTTGAAGAAAAGTAATAAATATGATCAGTTGTATCCCCTCACAGAAGAGAGGCAGGAGGCTTACATGTGGGTTTCTTCAGACTTTGCATGTGTACTTGTCCTATGCTGGATCTCCTGTGTGTGGAAAGTGTCAGTTGTGGTACCAACCATATGTTGAGTCTGTGACTCCATGTCACACATGTAGGAGGCCTTGAACCGCTAACATACCCTTCAGGTCTCAGTTTCTGCTTCTGTAAAATTTGGGTAATAATTAATAGTGCGTACCTCTAGGATTGTTTTGAAGATGATGTGAAGTATAGGTAGATCTTTAATATAGTTTCTAACTGAAGTAATTGTTTAATAAAGTTGTCAGTTATTATGTTGCTTTGTGCAATTATTATTTAATAAAATAAGGCCAGTGGCAGTATTATATATTGATTCTTGGTTTTCATATCTGATCTCTGTAAATAGTTTTGCCAAGTCATGGGTTATTCTCATGTTTGACTTCAGTAGATAATTAAAACCTATTTTCCAAAATAGTTGTTTTTGGAAAAAAATGTCCCATTTCTTGTTGCTATACATCTTTGCCTAATCTTGGTATTGTTAAACTTTTTTTTTTTTAATTTAAAATTTTTTTTTGTGTTGTCAGACTTCTAAATTTTGGTATTTTATTGTTGTTTTAGTTTGCATTTCCCTAATTACCCACAAGGTTGAGCACTTAAAATATATATGTATAGGTCATTCATTTCTTCTGTGACATGCTTATTTACATCTTTTGTTCATTTTACTGTTGGGTTATTTGTGTTTTTACTGATGTTTAGGAATTCTTTATATATTCAAGGCATTGTCCTTTGTCAAAGGACTTTCAGAAAAGCTGAATCATAGGATAAAATTTTTTTAACAGCATGTTACTTGTACTTTCAAATAATATATACTGTTTTTCTTCAACATTTAATATGTAAGGGAATAGTTCCAGTTGGTAGTCAGAAACAAAACACTCTTCCACACTGATTCTGGACTCTTTCGACACTCTAGTGCATTTATTGTCCCCCTGTAATTCTTTTGTTCAGTTCACATCTCTCATATTTATCTTTCCATTAATTTTCTGTAAGAATTAGCACTTGCATTCTAATTAATTTACAAATTAGCACTTGCATTCTAATTAATTTACAAATTTGGGTGTAATTTTACTGAGCTTTTTTATTGGCATATAGTTGACATACAGTGTCATCTTGCTTTGAGGTATACAGCACAGTGATTCAGCAATATATAATTACGAAATGATCACCATGTGTCTAATCACCGTTTGTCACCAAGTTATTAACAATATTATTGACCATATTTCCTGTGATGTACTTTACATCCCCTTAATTGTTTTATAACTGGAGGTTTTTTAATGCTAACAGCTATACTTAAAAGATAATTTTAATAACTCATGTTCATTTTAAGGGGAATATATGGTACAAAAAACCCCTCATTTTTTACATTCAGAAGAAAGGTAAAAGAAAAGGATAAGTTGAGTATAGAGAAATAGTAGTAAATTTATTTAATTTTATGTAATGTTTTCCCTAAGATATGAAAGTAGCAGCATACTTTTTTTTTTTTTAATCTTAACTATCTGTAAGCATAGTAATAAGACTAATTCTTGGAATATACTTTTTAAAGTCCACATTTTATAATTACTGACTAAGCTTTAGATTACACATTTGGTCATTTCTAATAATTTCAAAATGTCTGATTTGCTTAAGGATTATACTGAATTTTGTAAACATGTAAATTTTATCTTTTCAGAACTTCTTTAGAAAGTATGCACCAAGTGAGAATGGGCCAAATGGCATTAGTGCTGAAGTTATGGACACATATGTTAAAAGCTGTGGTAAGTTTTTCAAACTCTGCTTTCCATTGGTACGTTGGAGTCAAGGAAATAGGCTATCCCAATGTTGCCGTATTCATACACATTTACATTTAGCACTTTGTAGGATTTTATCTTAGTCCTTTTGGGCTGCTATAACAAAATACCAGAGTTTGGCTTATAGGCTGGAAGTCCAGGATAGGGTATACCAGCATATTCAGGAGAGGGCCTTTTTGGGGTGGAAGACTTTTTGTTGTATTTTCACCTGGCAGAATGGGCTAGGGAGCTCTGTGGGCTCTCGTTTTTGAGTTTTTAGGATGGTAAGCACCTGCTAATACCATCACACTGGGCATTAGGATTTCATTGTGTGAATTTTGGGAGGACGTAGACATTCCGATCATGGCAGATTTAAATTCTCTATAAGAAGATGATTAAAAGATACAAAATCCTGATAAAAGAATTCATTAATGTTTTGATATAATAGTAGTAAAAAGGTGTAAAGTCTATTTAGTCTTTAATGGGTTAACTGTGCTAAAATTACAAGTTATCTCTTCCTGGAAGCTGTTAATTTTTCCCTAAATTTTCCTTGTGTTTGCATAACTGTAATTAGTAGACTGTGGGAAAAATCTCAGTAATAATTATGGTTTAGATATATCTCAAGAGCTGTATTAGGAGGATGCCTCTCAAGATATTTTATTTTATGGTGCCTTCCTGGAAATAAGTTAGTGGTAGAATACCATAGGGATTAATTCATATGTTTTGATCATTTATGCCTACCTATCCTCATGAAGTTTATATTCTAGAGGATTTTTTCAAGATTTTCTTAAGAAGTTTTTTGTTTTTTGTTTGTTTTTAGTAACTAGATTGTTTAAGGGAGGGTTAATAAAGGAGTTGATACTAGATTTGAGCCCTGGATGGGATATGGTATATAATAAATCATTCTTATTTTATTAAAATTTCATGGTTATGTTCCTGTTTATACCTATCCTTAAGTTAGGGGAAAGCAAGTAAGGGGTTTTATAGACATGTAACAATTACATTTAAACTTTCATATCATTTTATGTCTTGTAAACTGCTTCTTATACATGGCATTTTTTAAATATTTTTCACAATGTTCCTGTGAAGTAGTAGTCTAGATTATTTTAGACAACATAATTTCTCCACAAATTTATACTTGATGTTGCAGGTTTGGCTTAGAAGTATGAAGAAAATGTAGGGACACCTGGGTGGCTCAGTTGGTTAAGCGGCTGCCTTCGGCTCAGGTCATGATCCCAGTGTCCTGGGATCAAGTCCCGCATCGGGCTCCTTGCTTGGCAGGGAGCCTGCTTCTCCCTCTGCCTCTGCCTGCCACTCTGTCTGCCTGTGCTCACTCTCTCTCTTTCCCTCTCTCTCTGACAAATAAATAAATTAAAAAAAAAAGTATAAAGAAAATGTAATATTCCTGGGAACTTTAAAAGCACCAAAATAAAATATGTATGTATATTAAAATCCTTTACAGTTTTGATCTTATTTTTACTGAAGGAATATAACATGTTACATGTAACTGTGTTTACCCATAAAAATGACCACATACAGTGTAGCTTTAAGAACTAAAAAAAAATCAAAACGTTCCAGAGAAAATGTATTCTTTCTTTTTACTTACCCTTGCTCTCCCACTCTGGATTTTTCTTATCTTTCTCTCCTACCTTCCCTACTTTCATTCTTTTCTTTCCTTTTCCTCTTTCTTTTCTTTCCTGTTTTTTCAGACCTTCAATTCTGTTTTCTGAAAAAATTACATATTATCTAAAGATAGGCTGGACATCTTAAGATTACTCACATGACAGTTCATAGTGTCGTTTATAACAAGGCTTGTCAATCAGATCTCCTGTACATGGCCTCTCTGTGGCTTGGGCTTCTCAGAACTGGGTTCCAAAAGGAATTCTCAGAGGCAGGAAGTAGAAATTGTTGGTTTCTGAAGGCCTGGACTGAAAAGTCACAGAGCCTGCCTGGACCCAAAGGGAGGGGCTGTAGTTCCTACCTTGAATGAAAAGTGTGTTAAAGAATGTGTGGCTCTCTCTTTTTTTTTTTTTAAAGATTTTATTTATTTGAGAGAGAGAGAGAGAGAGAACAAGCAGGCAGAGGGGCAGGCAGAGGGGGAGTAGTAAGCAGGCTTCCCGCTGAGCAGAGAGCCCGATGCGGGGCTCGATCCCAGGACCCTGGGATCATGACCTGAGCTGAACGCAGAAGCTTTAACCCACTGAGTCACCCAGGCTCCCCTCTCTCTTTTTATCTTTATCAGGTTCTCAGTATCTTGTTACATGAGATATTTCGCCATGCCTTCCAACAATTACCTTATGTCTTCTTACTGAACTTTTAGATAGTTACTATAAACTTTTTTACATCATAAATCTATTTGATAAAGAATGCTAACTTTTTCTACTTGAAATATATAAACACACACATATCATCTATAAATATTGACTAAAATTTGAAAATTTTAGTAAAATTACTAGAACAGTATATTGTGGATACATGTCAGCGTGTTGTACCTTTTATATAGTGTTCTATTTTTTCCCAAGACTTAATGAAAATATGACTGGCTTTTTCATTAAAAGAAAAAAAAAAGCCATTTAAATTACACCTCTTGGACACTTAAATTCAGATTGGAACTTGTTCCTCTCTTTTTTCCCCAGTGTTACACATTTATTCCTTCCCTGATAATTAATTGATGGCAGGCCTTCTTTTCATCTTATTTTGAGTAGCCTTCTGTTTCTTCTATATCTTGCTGTGTTACAAAACCGCCATTTGTGTTTCAGTGAGTTTGGTAGCATTCCAGGTTATATCAGAGGTTGAAAGGCATTATTTGAATTTTTTATTAGAGGAGTTAGTGATTAATAAGTTGTTAGCTACTTTGTACTAGAATCTGATTATTGGACATTATCATAGAGATGTATGTGTAACTTTCATTTTAGAAAGTAAAGTTTTGGGTCATGGGCAGAGTGTAAGAAGAAAGTGATAATAGTTAGGGTGACATTTCCGGATTATGCAAGGTGTCAAGTCTATATCATGCAAGTAAATATGAGAGCACTACTTATTCTCACACACATATCTTTACTAAGTAAAGGGAAATTATTGCTTAGTTGTCTAATATTTCTCTGTATTTTACTTTAAATCAAAGTTGTATTATAAAACCAATTTGAATACATTTCACATGGGGTCATAATACTAATGGACAGCATCCTTTGGACAAGATTCTCTTGGACAGGTATAGTATTTCCACTGAAGTTAAAGAATAGCTTTAGTTCCTCTAAAAATCCCTTGATCTACACTGTGCCATCCTAGATGGTTCTGAATCTATTATCTGTGTCCTAAAAATTTCTGGGGATCATCCCACTCTTAATTCAAATGTCTTTTTCAGGATGTACTCTTTCTCTTAAGCACTGACAGTTTGAATTATTGGAACACTCTGGATTCACACCCCCATCGTGTATATAAATGTGAAAGAGGGAAGATCATATGGTATCTCACTTGACCTAAAAAAAATCAGTTGAAGTGACCATCGAACACATTTATGGCCCCAGCCCACTGAGGCAGGGTATAAGGTGCTTTTCCACACATTTCCCATTTCTACTGGAAAATAATCCAATAATGATGAAATGTTATTGTGAAAGCAAATGCAGTGATAGAAAGTAGTTTGTCAAAACATCTTGCCCTATCAATAGAGACAGGCAAAATTTATGGCATGTCAAGTTACATAAAAACTTTTAGGTCAAAAGTACTCTTGCTGCACATATGAATCATTATTACTCTGTAGGGATGGCTAAACAATTTGAAACAAAGTAGTGACAAAGCTAATTTATAATTAACAAAAAAGGACATTGTACCAAACAGTAGCTCAAGTGCATTGATACACAGTGACGTACTTTTTGAAAATTGCGATTCAATTGTCCTTGTAAGCACATTATCAATAGGAGTTTGTATCCTTCACAAGTATTGAGCGACAAACCAGATTTCTAAGTGACTCACATCTTAGAGAGCTCAGTGTACTCAGTGCTTGTATGTTCTCTTTGTGAATACCAGACTCCGCATCCTTGGGTAAGTCACTTACTGTGTGTTCTGTGGGGAGCCAGTAGTCATTTGCGGAATTGCATATTCGGCAGCAGTGTTAGAGCGTGCCGCTGCACGTCCAAGCCACGAACGGGCAGCTTCAGCTTCGTCTGGAAGCGTGTTTGTGTTGGTGAATCCCGGTGCTTGGCCTCTCATGTTTTGATTGGAATCTTCATTTTAATAGGATTCCCAGGGGATTCTTATGTACATTAAAGCACTAGAGAGGGCTTTCCAACCTTTTCTTGTGTATAACCACCACTGTCTGGCCACTGCTTCTAGAAATTTCTGATGCAGCAAAACTGAAGTGTGCCCTAAGCCTCTGTGTTTTTATCAAGCTTCTAGGTGAGGGTGATGCTTCCAGTCTGTGCCTCACGTTTTGACAGGCCACTCTGCAGATCAAGAGTCAGACCACTTTTCCTCACAAGCCCTTCATGTAGAAAGTACTGTAGCCAGATTCAGGCCACGTGGTCTCTGGTGCAGCCATTCGACCAGGCCATTGTGGTGCTCAAGAAATATGTGAATGGGTGTGGCTGAGGTCCAGTAAACTTTATTTATAAACTATAAAAACAGGGGTCCAACTTTGGCCATCAAGTTATATTTGCTCATCCTTTATGTCAGTGACCCTCAAGTTCCTCAGTGGATCACTTAATGTGTTAATGGTTGAATTCAGCTGAAGTGCACATAATCTGTAGTGGTTTATACACACAGGTCATTATCTTTTGTAGGAAGCCCAGATGTCAGCCACTGCAGTTGTTTCAGCTGCTTACAGATGTTAGGGCCAGCCAAGGTTTTTGTGATTCTCTTGGCCTTTTCCCTGTGGTCCTAAATGACTTTTGCCAACACAGTCATCAGGTTTGCGGTCTAGCTAGCCCGGAGAAAAAGCCTAAAAGGCCCACTCCTTGGCTCAGTCTGCTCCGTCTTTCAAAACACTCATCACAAAACTACGTTTACTTAGTTTCCTGGGCATGCCTAAGTGCAGGCGAGGCTGGGAAACACATTCTCTTACCTAGGCACAGTCTCACCCCCACATCCTGGTTTTGTGTTAAGGAAGAAGCATAGAGAGGACAGTGTATGGGCAAATGACTAGTTCCTGTCACACCGCAGGCTTTATTTTGAGAGTAACTGATTTTGTTACAGTACAGTTAAGGGAAAATTGTTAGTAGAAGCATTTTTTGAATGATAGTATGCTTTCTTACATTCTGTACATATGGATATAGTTTCAAATACATATACTATAGAATTTTATCTGTTGAATGTGGTTATTTATTCTAAACAAATAAACTTAAGTTTAAATATCTTGGGGAGTACTGCACCTATCTAAATAGCCACTTTGGGGAGCATGGGCTTTATAGTGTGGAAGTGGCCTGAGCAAGGACTTTAGAATAAATCCCAGCCCAGTGACCTTGCACAATCTTGTTAACTTCTAGAGCCTAAGGTATTTTCATATGGACGGTAGTGTAGGACTTAACTGGCATCATTATAAGGGTTAGAGATGATGGATGTAATGTGCGTACCTAAGTAACCTTCCATAAGTTGTAACTGTGATTAGTTAATAATTAAAGATTAACCCAGTGAAATTAATTTAGTTATTAACAGGTGGTCCAGTCTTTTTTTTTCTACATACTAACTGAGATAAATATGTTTTTGTAAATACTGGTATAGTCATCTGTATGTTTGCCAGTTGTATATCTTCTCAGGCAATAGAATGGAAGAAAATAACCTTCAAAAAGGTGTTATTTGCTTTATTTTGTTTGAGCATTTTCAACACATGACAGGTTTCCAGACTTTTTAGAAGAGAAAGATAAAAGAATAAAGCTACAGTCAGTGAGTAACTTTGCCCCTGGCTCTGCTCATGTAATTTTTCTGAGTACTTAAGAAGATTATGCTTTGAACTTCTTAAGTGCTGTAACCATTCACATGAATTCTGTTGTTTTTCTATCTGCTGATACCTCACAATTGTTTCTTTAAAGATTTTCCTTTTAAACCCTGCATTTACTTTTGTTATCTTATAGATAATAGGGTTGTGGGATGATTGACTTCATTATGTGTATTTCTGTAGATACTTCTTTTTCACTGTCATCTGTAACATGTGTCCAATTTGAAATGAGAAGTGGGAGAATCATGTTATAATTAAGGCTGCTGAAGCCTGAATTAACTTTTGATACAAGTGACTTTTGTAATTTGACAAAATTCTACAGGATGTTATTTCTCATGCAAATAGTAATTTATATTGACTTTCAAGTGATAAACTCTTCATAGAATCAAAGAAGATGCCATATTTGAGAATTTAGGTGAGATATCAAAAAGTAGTCATCAAATTGAAATTAAAGTAACACAGACTGCTTTTATATTCATTTGTGTGTTTTAACCTGGTTTGCATGTGTTTTTCACTATTTTTCATTTTGAACTGTTACTTTGCAGCTGGATATTGTGTGATTACATACATACTTGGAGTTGGAGACAGACATCTGGATAACCTTTTGCTAACAAAAACAGGTAACAACTAGTGTCTACTAGCAGATACATACATTTTATATGCCAGTGATTTTTACTGTGGAATCTGCTTAGTAACAAAACAAGTAACATAAGTGGAAATAAATCATATATATCTTAAAAGTTCCTTTATATGATACCTTTGAAGGAAACTCTCATCCCTTACAAGAATCACTTTAGTAATAACGCTACAGGTGGACATCTAGCCCTTACTTCTAAAAATGCCTCCGTGGGTAGAAAGCCCATAATGTATGCAAACAGTCGAGTCTCTTACCGTACAACTCTAGTTAGAGTGTCAGAATGTTCTTTCTCTTACCAAACTGTACTTAACTCACATTAACCCTTATCTTTAATTTTTTGCTTTTCCCCTTGGAGTTCCATGGAATAATCGTTCTAATCCCTCTCTTCCTGTTAACTCTTGAGCCCTTTGGCTTTAACACCATCTGTAAGCACACAACTTCCAAACTTACAGCTCTGTACTTTAGTCCATTTCATGAAGCTTCAGACTGAAATATCCCACCACTTACTTGACATCCCAGTTAGGTGGCCAGTTGTAAAAGTTGTTCCCTTCCTCCATTACCTGCATAATAATACCTGCTCCTCACTTCATTTTTTCTGTCTTGGGAAATTGTAGCATCATCCACCCAGTTGTTTAAGCCCCAGGCTTGAGAGTCATTTTTAATTCTACTCTTGGCATCATCTCATTATTAAACCTATTAGCAGATCTTGTCTACTCCTCCAAAATGGACCATTAAGTTACTCACTCTCTTCATTTCCACTGCCTTGACCCCATTTGAAGCCACCAACGCCTTTTGCCCAAACTATCTGAATAGAATCTGAGCTCTTCACTGTGGTAAATTTGTGGCTTCCCCATACTGACCAGGCTGAATGAGTGAATGTCAGACTACTCCTGCCTCAGGCAGATGCCCCTGTTGTTTTTCTCTCTGGAAAGCTCTTCTCTCAAATCATTTCAAGTCCATCTTTGGTTATTAAGCCTAAGTTCAGGGGGCATCTCCTTAGAAGAGCCTTTTTAACTGTCTGATCTGAAAAGGTGCATACTTGCACACTGCCCTTCTCCATTACCCTATTAGAGCTTTGTTTTCTTTAAAGCACTTAACCACTAGCCAAAGCCCTCCTTTTTGTATAATTCAGCAAATATTTATTGAGCACCTCCTGTGTGTCAGGTGTTGTTCTAGGTACTGGGGATACCAAAAAGAACAGAATAGGCATAAATCCATGTCCTTGTGGGACTTGTTGACTTCTTATCATCATCTCCTATTCAGGATGCAAGTTCCATGAGAGCAGGGACCTTGTCCATCTGGTTTGCTCCTATACCTGCAGAGCGTTGAACAACACCTAGCTAAAGTGACTGATAAATCACTGTTGACTTAATGAATGAGTAAATATTGCACTTTCTGTGTAGTCTTTTCTTCCTGGGCTAAATAATTCAAGTTCCTCAAGCCTTCCACAGAAAATAGATTTTAAATTACTCTTAAAATGGTCTCTCAGGTAAGAACATTTTCTGTTTTGTTAGTATTCCTTCAAAATGTGATACCAAGAATGTAACACATCAAATGTAGCTTCATACATCAAATTAGTCTAATTATTATATACGACTAACCCTATTAATTTTCATCATGTGGAATTTCATATGCTTAGTTTTGCTTAGTGTGAAAAATTATTTATGGTAGAGACTGCATGTGGGGGGGCACCTGGCTGGCTCAGTGGGTTAACCGACTGCCTTTGGCTCAGGTCATGATCCTGGAGTCCTGGGATTGAGTTCCTCATCGGGCTCCCTGCTCACTAGGGAATCTGCCTCTCCCTCTGACCCTCTGCCCCTCATGCTCTGTCTCTCTCTCATTCTTTCTCTCTCAAATAAATTATTTTAGAAAAAGAAAAAGAAGAAAAAAGAAATTGCATGTGGAAACCATGTCTCTGTCAAGGCCAGGCAGTTTTACTAACAAGGAACAAGGAATGTCATAGAGGTTCTTGCCAAATTAGCAAAGGATATTTATAAAATATTGCAGTGTGTTTGGAGAGAACTCTTAAGTTGGAAAAAGTTGTCCTGTTGTCCCTTAACTGTCTTTTTCAGTTAAACCTTTTAACTACAACAGAGTTCCAGAGTGATTCCATTTGTTTTTGTGTTGTAATCATTTGATAATTACATTGGAATCATCTGCTGTATAGAGTAGCATTATGTTTATAATGTTATTCTCACATATGTTGTCTCTTCATTTGGAAATTATTAAATAGTAGACCTCTTTCTTTTGAACTTTGAGAACTGCTCTGTTGTGTGTATGTATATTTTGATAGGGATATTTTAGGAATAAGATTTGGAAAGTGGAGTCAATTTAATATACTTCTGTGGTCGGTTACTTATCACGGTTACTTGTTTTAATGGAATTAGAAGTATAAAAATTTCAGAATCAGAAGGTTTTAAGCATCTTGTCACCAGTTTTCCACTAGAGGGTGCTCCAACGTTGGCTTTAAAAATTGAAACCTTACCATGTGCTAGATGAGAGACACACTCTTTCTTAAGAAACAGCATTTTTTTCAGTTATTTTTTCTTAACTTGTCTTTAGTTATTTCATCCATTTATATCATACAGTTATCACGTTAAGTCTTACAAGCATAAATGTTTTTAATTTTCAAGTTCAGTTTGAATGATATTATGTAAGGAAACACCAAATATGTCAAAACAAATGAAAATAAAATGCATCCTGTGACTTATAAAAATTTATGGTTTATTTTGAAATTTTTTGTGTTTATATGCATTTTTTACTGAAAGTCTATATTTCAAAGAGGTATTAAGTTATATTAGTTATATATATCTTGTAATTAGACTTTGTATAATTTATTATATGTTGAAAGTGAATTTTGAATGTGGTTCATTGCAGGAAATACACGTCAGTACTTGTAGTTAAAATGCCTCAAATATCATGAAGCCCTTCCCTCGTATGTTTTAGATCCCTTACTCCTTCAACACAGACTGTGACATGTTAAAATTTGAGATTCTCTTCTATAACCCTCCAATCTCAGTCTTGAAGGAGCAATTTTTTTAAATGAAAAATAACATTTCTCTTATTCTTCAAAATAAAATACTTTCTGTCCTCTGATTTACCAGCCTGAATAGATATAGTATCTATGTCTCTGCTTTGGGATGAAAGTGGTTTGAAATGGTAATCACAGTTCCACTGATTGATCTATGTCTAGTTCCCCGGTAAGAGAGATGGAACAGAGAGGAAGAAGACAGCTAAATTTCATTTTACTGGGGATCTCTTAGGGATTTACCCCCAACACACTGTTCTACCTATAAATTTAGATGAGACACAAAAAGGTCAGACTGATAACTTTAGAAGTGTGTGGAGGAAATTGTTTCACAACATAGAAAGAATTGTAAAATTTATACAGTAATGTGCAAAAATGTAAAATATGAGTCTCGATTCCAGATTTCCCAGAAGTGTTTTTTTTTTTTTGTTGTAGTTGTTGTTTTTGCCTGTATTTATTGGTTTGTGGATACTTTTGCATAGTTGAAGTATCCTTAGCTTATCCAGCAGAGGGCGATGTGTGTCCACCATAAATGTGAAAGTCTGGAAATTCCTTTCTCAATGTATTGCCATGTGGTCACTTACAACATTGTTTTCCTGAAGCAAATTTGGAGTGAATGGTGTTTCACTTATTAATCCAGTGATATAGCATTTTCTGGGCAAGAAATTAAAAATTTAAGCTCTACAATGGGATTGAAAGACTCATTTTTTTCAGAGTTGGTGTCCTTTGAGGAAGCTTTCAGAAGTTTATCCAGGGTAATTCAATTGTGACAGGGCTCAAATAGAATATAATATGAGTTTATCTCAACTCTTGGGAAATTTTTGTTTGTTTGTTTTTTGCTTTTTCATTTTCTAAAATTTGAGGGGAAGAAACAAGACCAGTATAACTGAAAAACTTTGTTCTTTATGATATACAGACTTTATAATAGGATTAACTTTCAATATTAGTATTTAAGTAACTGAAAAACATTGACAAGTGGAACTAGGAGCTTGGTGTCTGTAGTAAATGGAAAAGTTCTTTGTAGGTCCCAAGGATGGCTCATCCAATCTGGAGTTGTCGTTTTATGTAGTGAGAGGAGTTGGTGGCTTTTTGTCAGTCTCAGCACTTCAGAGTAATAAATACTCTGAATCTTTCGGCAGAAAGCTTGAAGTTAAGAAAGTCATTGTTAGGGGCGCCTGGGTGGCTCAGTGGGTTAAAGCCTCTGCCTTCAGCTCAGGTCATGATCCCAGGGTCCTGGGATCAAGCCCCGCATTGGGCTCTCTGCTCGGCAGGGAGCCTGCTTCCCCATCTCTCTCTTGGCCTGCCTCTCTGCCTACTAGTGATCTCTGTCTGACTTGTGATCTCTGTCTGTGAAATAAATTAATAAAATCTTTAAAAAAGAAAGAGAAAGAAAGAAAGAAAGAAAAAGAAAGAAAGAAAGTCATTGTTAGCCTAATTGGGCACTTTTCTTCTTTATCATTCTTTAATTTTATATGAAATTGACTGACTTTCTTTTTTAAATCTGAGGAACATTCTCACATAGGAGTTAATATTCAGGCTCTAAAGTAAAAGTCTTTGGGTTTAAATTGCCCCTTCACCATTGGGTTACTTTGGGTAAGTTACTTATATCTGTGACTCAGTCACTATTCTGAATGTGCAGATAATAACAGAACCTCTCTTTGGTGGTAATGTGAGGGTTGAATAAGATAATGTGGTAGAGTTTTTGTGTCTAGAGCTTATAGCAAACATTCCTTCAGGGCTGGCTAACTGTTATGGTTTGTTATGGTTTTGTTTCACTACCAGGA
Organism: Mellivora capensis; assembly: GCA_004024625.1. Classification (NCBI taxonomy): domain Eukaryota; kingdom Metazoa; phylum Chordata; class Mammalia; order Carnivora; family Mustelidae; genus Mellivora; species Mellivora capensis. The sequence continues at coordinate 40,585 of PISX010009108.1, forward strand.
AATAAGAATGTTTTCCTTTTTGGCTTATGCAGCTTTTATTTGGAGTCATAAATTTAGACATAAAAAAATATATACTTCAAAAATTCCTTTTTCCCCATCCTAAAATCCAAACTCTTTTAAGGTTACTGCCTTTTAAATTATGTTTGACTGGCTTTTTATTTTGGTAGTATAGGAAGGTTTATTTGTTTATTTACTTGTTTATTATTTATTTGCTTGTTTTATTTGTTTATTTTTTTAAAGATTTTATTTATTTATTTTACAGACTGAGATCCGAAGTAGGCAGAGAGTCAGGCAGAGAGAGAGGAAGAAGCAGGCTCCCTGCTGAGCAGAGAGCCCGATGCAGGTCTCGATCCCAGGACCCTGAGACCATGACCTGAGATGAAGGCAGAGGCCTTAACCCACTGAGCCACCCAGGCGCCCCTATTTGTTTATTTTTGAAAGAGGGGTGTGGGCAAAGGGAGGGAGGGACAGAGAATCTTAAGCAGCCTCCATGCCCAGCATGGAGCCTGATGTGGGGCTTGATCTCAGGACCCTGAGTTTATGACTTGAGTCGAAATTAAGAGTTGGACACTTAAGAGACTGAACAACCCAGGTGCCCCAGTATTGGAAGGTTTATAAAAGGGAAATTTAAAAACACTCTCCTATGAAATATTGTTCATTTCAGCAGTATCTGTTCTCTTTAATCCAAGAACTACAAACGCTTTGAACCCACAATTTTAGAAATAAGTTAATGTCACTTATTCAGATAACAAGGAAACTTAATTAGCACCTCTTACTCCCTTTGTATTGCAAGTCAGGGACAAAAGGAGGAAATTCAATCAACATTCAGTTTGTTTTATGTACACTTTATCTCTTGACTGTTTAAGATTAATAGATTTGTTAATAGATTTGAGTAAATCCATACTTTCTGAACTTCTTAATTAAGCTTTTTTTTTAAATTTTATGAAGTGCATTTTTAAAATCATTACAAGTTTCACTTTAGACATGAACTTTGAAAGAGCCATTCCCTTTGGTACCAGCGAGGATGAATTTTCTTAAAACATTAATAGCCTCTTCTCAGAATACATGACTCTTTGAACTTGCAAAGCATAATAATGGTTTCATTGTTAGATACTGAATCTTTTATGCCTTATAATTAAGCAGTAATCCTGTTCTTTGAGAGTTTTCTTATAAGAAGGATACTCTCCATTTGCAAGCAGTGATGCAGAGCTGACATTGGAGTTCTAGTAATGCCTGTAGTGAAATGGAGAAAAGTGAAGTTAGGTTTCCTATTAAGAGATGGATCCCATTAAATAAGCCTGTGTGATGGCTAATACAGTTTGATATTAGGATAGCATGATTTATTTTTAAAAATCAGTTTTGAATCAAAGGTCAGATAAGTTATCTGCTCAAGTGCTGAGTATCATTAGAAATTATATTAGTAACAAAACTTTTTTTTTTTTAAGATTCATTTATTTCAGAGAGAGAGCCTGTGTGCAGATTGGGGGAGGGGCAGAGGGAGAGAAATCCCTCAAGCAGACTCCTCTCTAAGCAAGGAGCCCAGCAGGGGGTGGGATCGCATGACCTTGTGATCATGACCTGAGACCACACTAGCAGTCAGCCTCTTAGCCAACTGAGCCACTCAGGTACCCCAAAACCAAACATTATTTAAATAATTAAATAAAACCAAAGAAAGTTTATATGTACCTATAATATCATAAGCTTCTCATCTCTTTAAGTCTTGAAGGGTAGAATGGTATTTGTCCAACAAATTTGTAGAAGACAAATGGGAACTCAGAGTGAGAGTAAAGCACAAAATGAAGAGCTTATATTAGCGGAACAGAGGATACATGTTTAGTTGAAGGCAGTGAAATCCTTAACAGAAGTTGATCAGGGACTTTTTACCAAATCATGGAAAATTCAATGTTTGCATACTCCCTTGAACTTCAAAGGATTAGGAGATGAAGCTTTCCCAGTAAGTACTACAATTATCAAACTCCTTACTCTAAAAGTAGTTATCTTTTTTTGGAATCATGGACTGACTTCCCTTGGGAATTTGGTGAAGTCTGTGGATTTCTCCAAAAATCAATTTTATTTGTGGTTAGGGACCTCTGAAGCACATTTTGGAATTCAGAAACGGTGTTTTTCAGTCATGAGTAATACACAGAACTGTTTTAAATAGAAGTAAAACCCATTGTGTTGATAATTACATTTTATAATCTAAACTATGTACAGCATAAAACCTAATATTAGCTTCTTATGCATCTACTCTTCTATAACTCTAAGGTAAAAACAGATTTATAAATTAAATCATGTTACAGACTAGCAAGATGTAATCCAGCAACATTATTGTGACAGATGAAGTAATGCTGAAACTAAATTGTCATTTGGAGGGTGAATATGGTGCAGATAGGATAGTGTGAGTTTGAGGTCAGGGTGCTGTTAATATTGTGTCCCATGTGAATATGCTTAAACTGCTTTTCTCTCCTTGAACTACTCTATAACCTTTGTTCAGGATGGTGTCATGTAATTGCAGGATATAACCAACCACTTCTGCTTCTATTACTGTTAGCCTGAAACAATTGAAGTAGCCTTGCGGTTTAATACCAACCCAATCAAAAACAGTGAAATCACAGTATAGTACTAAGTAGCAAGGATCTAGGTGATCCAGATTCAGCCTCTTGTTAATTTTTGTAGGTGTTCATGGAAACAAAGATACAAAAATTTTAAAACAACTTCCCGCAAGAACTTTCTGGTTTCTAGAAGGAAATTTCTTGTATTAACAATGTTTATAAAAGTTGTCTAAGCTGTAAATGTGAAATTGAGATATCATTGGTTAAACATATGCAAACTAGTCACACTGGGTGCTTTTGCTTGCTAGGCGTTATCCTAGGTTTCAGTGCTATAAAAAAATAAAGCAAGGTTCTTGATTATAAGACTCTTAATGGTTCAGGAAGAGTTTAGTTTGGGGCAGAAAGCTAAGTGAACAAATAATTTCATTACACACTTCGCTGAACTCTTTTGATATGAATAGGTGGGGTAAAAGCCTCACTAGTAACTTCTTACCAGATGCGTGCCAGATGGATGCCTTGTAGGTAGCGCTGGTGTGAGCTAGAAGAACCATTTCACCAAGCTTTTACTTGTTATTTTTGGGGAAACAACACCCTTTTTCAATTCTCTACAGGTCCCTTGCTCTCTGTATCTAATTGTAATTCTTTCTCCCCTCCTAGCTGTCATTTACTATACTAGATAGATACACATTTGTTTAAAAAGTTCTTATGAGGTCTCCTGGGTGGCTCAGTGGGTTAAGTCTCTGCCTTCGGCTCAGGTCATGATCTCAGAGTCCTGGGATCGAGTCCTGTATCGGGCTCTCTGCTTCCTCCTCTCTCTCTCTGCCCGCCTCTCTGCCTGCTTATGATTTCTCTCTGTCAAATAAATAAATAAAATCTTAAAAAAAAAAGTTCTTATGAGACTTCCATCAATTCCCCTAATTTGAACGGAACATTTTAAACCTGGTATAAGTTAAAAAAAAAAAAAAAAGAGATGATATGGATAAATGGAAAACTGGTTTTCAGTGCAGTGGTTGCACTGATAATGGCCACTTAATCCATAACCGGGTGATGACAGTGTTTAAAACTTGGGAAACTTGTTAATATGCATATTCATGTATAAACTGGTCTTTTTCTTTATATATGAACTCCATGTCCTAGATGTAGTACAATGTCTGCTCTCTATTGCCGATCATTTTCAGCATAGTTTTCTTTTTTTTTTTTAATTTTTTTAAATTTATTCATTTGTCAGAGAGAGAGCGAGCACAGGCAGACAGAGTGGCAGGCAGAGGCAGAGGGAGAAGCAGGCTCCCTGCCAAGCAAGGAGCCCGATGCGGGACTCGATCCCAGGACGCTGGGATCATGACCTGAGCCGAAGGCAGCCACTTAACCAACTGAGCCACCCAGGCGTCCCTAGTTTTCTTAACTGTAGTGTGAAAATAGCACCAGTGTCTATGAATTTAACTTAAATTTGGTATCAGTATTGCCTTAAATTTGGACTTTTTTTTATTACTTGGCCTTGACAGATCTGAAGTTCTTTCTCATTTTCAAAGTTGTATAGGATTTCCAACTTAATGTATTATTTAGTTTTTCATTGTAAGAACTGTGCCTGGGAAGAGTTGCAAATAATGATTGCTTATCCCTTTAATATTTAATTTTACTAATTCCTGGCACTTGTGGTCTCAGGTATAAGGGACATAAATACCAATTCAGTATATTTTAAACATCTTTAAGATGGTAGTTAATATTTATTTATTTTTATTTATTTATTTTTTAATATTTATTTTTGAACAGAGTTCAGTATTTTTAATTGTTTTTTAAAAAGTGGTATTTGAAGTATTTAAGATAAACATTTGTAAGCACCTTTAAAAGACCTATTAGATATTAAGTAGCTTAATTTATCTTATTAAATAGATATTAGATAGCTCTGGTTTTACATTCAGACTAAAATTATTTTTTTCCCTCAGGGGTCATAGCTTCCAAAATGGGACAAGGCTATGGATGTAATCATTCTTGACTTAATTGAGGTTTTTTAGTTATTTTGCTTGACACACTCATCTATAGCTTATTTGGAAATAGTTACAATGACAGCAGACATTTAGAGCATTTACTGTGTACCTGGTACTGTGCTAAATATTAAATGTATTATCTCTTAATTCTGTCTTACAAGGTAATTAACAGTAATCACCTATTTTGCAATTTAGAAAGTGAGGCTTAGAAACATTAAGTGGCTTTGTCAAGGTCACATACCTGATCAAGTGAAACATGAAGGTGTTTGCTGTACTAAAGAGCAGTTATACCACATCCCAGTGCATCATTGTTCACCTGGGACTTCGTGGCCACACCTGTGCCCCTCATTGTTTTCTATTTCCAACAGTGACCTAAAGGTGGAGTATAACATTCACAGGTAATAGTAATAATGCTCAGAGCAAGAGGTAGAGAGTTTAGCTAACATGTTAATGGTAGAATTGATATATAAAAATATTTTGCAAGATGGCAAAAGTATACCCAAACTCAGTACGTGTACTTGAAGAAGGAAAGCAGGGGGCGGATACCTGAGCTTCCCAAATACATGATGGAGGATAGGTTTTCACATAAAATAGGTCATATAATATATTACAAGACAAGTAAGAGTGGGCAGATTGCATGAGAGAAATTTTTTGGCTGGCTTTTTATTTTTTTAAGATTTTATTTATTTATTTGACACAGAGAGAGACGTCAAGAGAGGGAACACAAGCAGGGGGAGTGGGAGAGGGAGAAGCAGGCTCTCCATGGATCTGGGAGCCCGACTTGGGGGTTAGGACCCTGGGAGCATGACCCAGGCTGGCAGATGCCTAATGGCTGAGCCACCCAGGCACCCCTGGCTGGCTTTTTAAATGAATTCATTCCTTCATTCAACAGTGAGTGCCTACTGTGTGCCAGAAACGATTCTGAGGCTGGGGATACACAAAACAGGCATAAATCCCTTCCTTGATAAAGCTTGGGTTATAGGATCCATGGAGCTACTTTTTCTGTTAAAATATATGCCTCTTTTTTACCTACTTGTAAGTCACAGGATGCTTTATGAATTCAAATGATGAGTCATTCTCTAAAGTGAATGATCGGTCACATTCTTATTATATATCTTGTCTGTGGGTTTAGGTAACTGTCCTAGGGTTTGTCATCATGGGCACTGCAGCTGTCGTCAGCTCTCAACAGACATAAATACTGTGGCTTCCTAGTCTGCAGCTACCAAGTGACATGGATTAGTTGAAAATGGTTCAGATGAAGCTAAGAATATAATTTTAAATTTGGGGGATTTTGTTTTGTTTTGGTAAGGGGAATAGTGATAAGTTAAAGGATTCATTTCAGGAATACTTAAAAGAAGAGGTCTTCTGCTTAAGAATGGAATTTTTGTAAAACTTCACGAGAAATTTGTTACAAGATACTGATTTCTGCTAATACCTTTAAAAGTTATCTAGCCTTTGGCTGTCTTTGGTTCTGAAGATCTAAAAGTGGAATATAAATTAATATTGCCCTGAGATTATTTTAACTGTAGTTTCATCTAAATAAATGTAAGTTAAAATGAACTGCAAAATGCTCTGAAGACCACTCCTAAGCCTGGGTTTAGAGGATTAAACAATTTCATAGACTTCATCATGAGTTAATATTCTTTATGAAAAGACACTGACATATCTCCTTCTCAGTTTTTAAAGATATTTCTGAAACAAATGAGTTTCTTATCAACATCCAGGCAAACTCTTCCACATAGACTTCGGATATATTTTGGGTCGGGATCCGAAGCCTCTTCCTCCTCCAATGAAGCTGAATAAGGAAATGGTAGAAGGAATGGGGGGCACCCAGAGTGAGCAGTACCAAGAGTTCCGTAAACAGTGTTACACGGCTTTTCTCCACCTTCGAAGGTAAGTTGATTTGCTTGACATAAAGAATAAACTCATCTCATAGAGCAAGAAAAGGAGTTGTTCAAATGCATACATTCTTTAGCATCACTCTTTTCCAGAATGACACAGGGAAAGTATTTCTTAATGCACAGTTGGTATCTATTTTGATAAACTGTCTGATAGCAAAAAAGAATTTCTTGCTTTCCCACTAATTATTTGAGTGCTAAATGCCACCAAATAGGAAGCTAACATTATATAAGATTAGGCAAACATGGAGGCTTCAAAATCAGTGGGCTAAAAACATTTTAATATACTCTGTATACTTTGACATTGTTGGGATGGAGAAAAGATTAAGAAGCTTCATAAACACTCACATCTCCCTGAAGCCAGTCTTGAAGGATTATAATCACGGTGTTGAGTTCTTTTCCTTCTCCCAAGCTCTCTTCCTACTTCTTCTTTTTTTTTTTTTTTAAAGATTTTATTTATTTATTTGACAGAGAGTGAGATCACAAGTAGGCAGAAAGGCAGGCAGAGAGAGAGGAGGAAGCAGGCTCCCCGCTGAGCAGAGATCCTGATGCGGGGCTCGATCCCAGATCCGTGGGATCATGACCTGAGCTGAAGGCAGAGGCTTTAACCCACTGAGCCACCCAGGCACCCCTCTCTTCCTACTTCTTTATCACAAATGAAGCATTTAGCTTATTTAAAGTGATACTAATCCATTCATTTTTGTTCTGTAGCAACTTTATCGGCCTTAGTTTCAGTTGCTCTTAAGGAACATTTAAAAGCTTGTTAAATGATGGAAGAATAAATGTTACATATGATATTGTGTCTTTTAGCACCTCATCAGTCATCCTGCTAAAGGAAAAAAGTTTATATTTCTCTATCCTTCTTTCTCCAATGCCACTCCATCTCTGCTTTCTTCATCCTAGTTTACTTAGGACTTAACATATATCATCAGGAAAAAAAGTAAGTCATGTTTATTAAATTTAGGACATGGCTCCAGTCATTAGTCAAAAATGGCAGGATCACTTTACCCAACTTAACTATGCGGAAACTCCCAACCCAGGACACACCTTCTTTCACCTCTTCCCAGTGAAAATATATAACTAATAGACAGGAGGTTGCCTTTGCACGTCAGCTCTGTCTTGTGTCTTTGTAACCTCACTTACTCATGCAGTGGTTAGAACATAGACACTCTGTGAGTTTATTAAATGAGAACCCCCAGAATTTCTGCCTCATACCTGGGGTGAGGTTATGTTCCTGGGTGATATTGATGGTGCTTGTCCTAGGAGAATGGCTGTCCTCTATTAATCAGATTTCATCTCCGCAGTGACTCATTAGGCCTTCATTGTTAACTCGGTCTGTACCATGTGTCAAGAACTCTGACGTGCATGTTACAAAGAGCCGCACTATTTATCCTTTAGGTGGCAGAGTGACTCAGTTTTACTTAACACAGATGCTGAAAGAATAATGAGATCAGTGCTCTTTGATTTGTCTGTTGATGCAGAAGCACTTTCAGAGAAATGAGATCAAAGTTCCACCTTAATATCTGGAATTTTTAATTTAAAATAGTCAAAGCCTACTGAAAACTAGATGGAACCATGGCATTCTCAATGACAAGGCAGACAGAATGATAGGAAATGATAACTAGAGAAATGTCAAAGATGCTCTATCTTACTGAAAGCAGAAGGAAAACAATGTGCTTTATAAACTGTCATTGATAATGGATTAGTAGCAATTCAGTAGAATGAAAAAACAGGCAGGTTATTAATAAGGAGCCAAAGTTAACTTTCATCACTACTAAGAAAAATCACAGAGATTAATCTAAATAGTTCTATGTTACGTCTTCATGAAAACTGCTTTTTTATTTTTTTAAATCTCACTGTACTTTGGTTAAGATCAACTGTACCCTAATCTTTTAATCTACATTTATTTTTTATACTTTCAATTTTTTAAAAGATTTTATTTATTTTAGAAGGAGAGAGTGTGGTGGGGAGGGGCAACAGGAGAGAGAGAGAATCTCAAGCAGACTCCATGCTGAGCATGTGGTGCTCGATCTCAGGACACTGAGATCACTACCTGAGCAGAAATCAAGAGTTGGACACTTATGCCCCCAACATTTATTTTTTAATTTTAATACTGTTTTTTAGAACATGGTTCTGTTAGTAAAGACTTGCCTTTATACCATAAGAGTTAACCTGATACTTAAAAGTGTGTTTAGAGCTAAGGTTAGTTGGTACTTTTTAAAATTAGGATTTGTAGGTATGACAAACCACCTTCTTTTCATGGTTCTTGTGGACGGTTGATCGTTTTCTGTAGCAAGAAACTGTTCACTAACATTGGACCTTGTAACCAGAGCAGTTCCTTTTAAACTAACTTATGAATGATTACAATTGTATTGATGTCAGAGTACATTTTATGGTGTTCTGATTTTCATGTAACAGAATACATTATCATCTCTTTTATTAATCAATACCTAACACACCAATTATTGGTAATTTGGTTTTTGAATACTGTTTCATGGCAAGAGTAATGCTAAAAGATTTTAAGTGTCCAAGGAAAACGTGACTCCTTCTCTTAACCCACATATATACCAAACATTAATACACTTAGGATACAAAGACAGCCTAAGTTTTCTGGTAAAAATACTGAAATTAGGAAGGCATTTGACTATATCAAGTAAAGTTCTTACATTGTCTGAGAATGTTTGCATAGTTACCAAATAGGCGTGACTTTATTGATCATACTTCCTTTCATCATTATGTTCATTGTTCTCCCTCCTTGAAGTACTACACTTACTAAATAAATCTTTTTTGTAGGATTCTTCTTTGATGTTTGTTGCATGCAAAGTGGGATATATTATAGGGGAAATAGACCCCTGGAACACTATAGGAAACCTCACTTGATGTGCTTAAATGCATCTCTCTTTCTAGTATTGAAGGTTTTCAATGAACAATTTAGACCATCTTTGGATGACCTTATATTTTCTTCTGATAATGGTTTTAAAGATGTCTAGTAAACTTTAAATCTATTTTTCTGTGTAGAATATTGAATGACTATACTATTTAATACATATACTTTCTTTTGGGGGGGTCATGTGTCCTATCTTAAATGGAAAATTCAGCTTCATAGCAACAGATGTAAAAGATTAATTCCGTTAAGGTAGTGACAGATTTTCTATAAAATAATTAGATGTTTAAGCTTCTTATGGAATATCCCGTTTTATATTTATTTACATTTTGTTTTCTTTTGCTACAATAATAGCAGCGTGGGTGGCTTAATTAAAACCAACAGATACTCCAGAAAACATTAATGTTTGCCTTTTAAAAAAGAAACACACATATGCTTCCATGAAGGCAAACATTTTATCATAGATCCTGGCTGCCCGTTAGAATTACCTGGGGGAACTTTAGGGGGAAAAATAGTTTTGAGACTCGTCAGATTTACTTGGTCTGGGATTGGGCTAGGGCATTGATATATTTTTCTTTCCAAAGATTTTATTTATTTATTTGACCGAGATCACAAGTAGGCAGAGAGGCAGGCAGAGAGAGCAGGGAGCGAAGCAGGCTCCCTGCTGAGCACAGAGCCCGATGCGGGGCTCGATCCCAGGACCCTGAGATCATGACTTGAGGTGCAGGCAGTGGCTTAACCCACTGAGCCACCCAGGCACCCTGGCATTGATATTTTTAAGAAGCTCCCAGGTGACTTTAATGGACAACCCAGTTTGAGAACCTCTGAAATATCTCTTTCAAAATTGAGCCTTGTTTTCCCCTCCCTGTGTTACTTTGTGAATCTACCCTGTGATATATTCCTGAGATTCCCTTATGGCAAGATTGGGAAAACCTGTATAGTCAAAGAGTAGAATGCAAATAATTGAGGGTTCATTGAAAGCATATTTTTTTCATGATGTAATACATAGCAGCTAGCTGTACTCTGATGATGCCATGGTCCTTGCAGTCCTCTCAAGTGGTTCTTGATTTCCATATCCTACACGTTTTCAAAGCTTGGTGCCTTCCATGCTTCCTATTGCAACTTCCAAACCATTTCTTTCCTTGCTTGCTTAAAGAAAAGCGTAAGCACACACAACATGAGATCACACCAATAGATATCCTCCCCACTGCTACCTATCATGTATCTCCCCATCACCCTATGTTCCTTGAAAACTTGTATTGCCTTCTTCATGACTACTGCTGTGACTTTACCATTCATATGTTATGTGCTCCAGCCATGACCTGACCTCTGGGGGCCTTCTTCTCCTCATGTAGAGCCAACCTTGTCCACTCCTTCTCATCAGTACCATTAATGTAATCCTCCAAAATTTCAGTCACAAGCTTTCCACTCTCTGACCAACATCTTCTATTCTTACAGCTTATTTTTGCATTATACTCATTCCTGGAATTCTGCAACCTCATACATCCAAGTCTTGCCGCCCTTCTGCCATATAAAATCTGCCTTACAATCTTAACTTTTCTCTTTTCCCCACTGAATTTTATGTCCTCAAACTATGATCACTGCCCTTCTTTGAACTTTCTTGCACATTTTTATCCAGTCCTGTAGCCTCATCTGCTGATACTTTATCTCTAATCAGAACTATGTGTCTTCTTTTTCCTGCAGTGCATCAGCTATATGTCACTAAAGAAAAGCCAGCATTCACTGTGTTCTCACCATTTTTAAAAATGATTTTATTTATTTATTTGACAGAGAGAGAGACAGTGAGAGAGGGAACACAAGCAGGGGGAGTGGGAGAGGGAGAACAGGCTTCCTATGGAGCAGGGGGCCCAATGTGAGGCTCCATCCTGGTACCCTGGGACCATGACCTGAGCGGAAGGCAGAAGCTTAATGACTGAGCCACGCAGGCGCTCCATCACCATTGGTTTTAAATAGTGGTTCTCAACCGGAGCTCTTTTACACTTCCCCTTCCCCCAAAGCACATTTTGCAATGTCTGGAGACAGTTTTGGTTGTCACAACTAGGTAAGTGCCACTAGCGTCTAGTGGGGTAAGTCAGGAGTATTACTAGACATTGTACTCCTGCCCAATTCTTTATTCTCTTCCACAGCCCATCTGCTTTAAATAAAAGACCTGTTCTCACTGTCTCCACTAATTTGGCTCCTTTTCTTCCTTCAGCCTTCTCCAGTAAGACTTCTAGCCCTACTCTGCTATTAAAACTAATTTTATCAATATACACAGTTGCCTATACCAAATCTAGTGGCCACTTTGCTTCCTAGCATCTTTGACACAGTTGAGCACTCATTTGTTCCTGAAAACCTTTCTTAGATTTGGTGTAACCCACTCCTTTTCTTTTTGCCTTGCTGGCTACTTCTGCTTTACTGTTTTCTTCCCTCTTCTCTCTGACCTTTACATATTCAACTGTCTAGAAGTTCCATTGTCAGTATAAACCTTTTTGTTCTAGATCATTTTCCCTCCAAACTCTCAGCATTTTCATCCAGACCTGTTACTTTAATTAGGATCCAGATGCCAATGTTTTGAACTGATGCCATCAGCCCTGAATTCTCTCTGAGAACCCCTCTGAGTTCTCTGTCTACTTGACATCCTGACTAAGAATCTGGTAGGCACTTCACACTCATTATGTCTAACAGAATATTACTAATTCCCTGTCCCAAATTCTGCTCTTTCTTCATTCTCTTTCTTACTGTGATGAACAGTAGTTTCCCATTGCTTAGGCTTGGTGATACTCATTTCCTCTGCCCTCTCTCCATTGAAACCATCAACAACTGTCTTTCATTCCATTTCCAGAGTACAGCCTGGGAACATCTATATTGTTTCTTTTCTATCTAGATATCAGTGTAATAGTTTCCCTACCTCCATTCTCCATTCCCACAAGATGGCCAGTGCAAGCTTTTAAAACATCTACTTACCTGGCAGGGGAGATACCATGATTATGAAGGTGATTTTCCTACAGCAAGCCTTATTCGTTGCACTCTGGATATGCTTACCCCTGCAATTCCCCCAAATGTGGGAAACTCGACTGCATAATTTGTGGTAGTGGGGGAGTGTGTTCATATTTCCCCTGAAAAAGAGAAAACAAAAATATATATCTGGGTGTGTCACTCCGAACTTTACACTCAGTTGCTGCTTCCTAGCTCATTTAGAATAAAATCATGCCTGCTTAAGATGGTTCTTCTCCCTAACCTATCAATCTGTGACCCATTTCCCTGAGTTTTCCTTTTTTTAAAAAATCTTATCAGTCAGTCAGATATGAAATTATGTTGTTTATCATTTTATTTTGTGAGTCCTCATTCTCTTCCAGAATGTAAACTTCATAAATGTAGGGACCTTGTTGGTTCAGTTCACCACTATATCCCTTGTGCCTAAAACAATGTATAGAGTGACTACTCAGTAAATATTTGTTGGTTGAATAAACACAATTATTGTCTGAGTAGAAATGGAATGACATCTGTGATAATGCTTTTTTTAAATAAATTCCCTTAAGGAAATGAATAACTTAAAGCTAAGTTAAGGCTGTTTAGCTATTACTGTACAAGTCTAAGTGAGTTATCCTAATTTGATTAGAAGATGACTTCAAGGTATAAGTTTTCATTATAGTCCCTCTTTTTTTTTTTTCCACTTATAGTCCCTCTTGATTTTTATGGACAATATAAAATTCAAAAATGTTGATAAAATAGGTAATTTGAAGTTTATATGAATAATCATTTTTGTCTACAGTTTCCATTATCATTATAGTTCAGTAGTAACCAATTTTCAGGTAAACAGTTGTACCTTTTTATATAGTGGATAAGTAGATGGCTAGAGTAAAGGTACTGTATCACCTAATGCCCAACCTCCATCCCTAGAGGAGACATGCAAGGTACTTGTTGAAACTAATACTGAGATCAGCTAAAAGGCTTTATTGCATAAAAGCAAAGCTTCATTTGCTCACCTCCATCTCCAAAGTCAAACTTGAATGTCTTTTATCACTACAGTGCTAAGAAAGGACCATCCAGAAAAATTATAACTCTCTAAGGAGGGAGGGTTTTGAAGGAGGAGGCGGATTGTCCCCAGGATACACTTATACGTTTCTCCACAAGGCTTCACCTCTGGAAATGAGCATTTGCAATAATACCATTCTTTCTAGAGGGAGAGGAAGTGGAAGAGTTTGAGGACTGGTGAGGATAAACCTTTAGTTTCTATAGGAACCAGCATAGTCCAGAGATGATATTATTTATATACTTAGCCTATCCTTAATATAGTAGAGTACTAGCTATTTTCTTCTTCATTTAGGATTGCTTATATCCAGACAAGCCACTGTAGTTCAAGATGGTGATTAATATCCCTGGGGAAATATTCCTGAGTGATTAGTGGGATGACTGTTTAGCTCTTTAATTCCTTTAGCCATGACACGCTGAGGTAGTTTTAAGGTAGCAGATTCTTAACATCATCTAGCAAAGACAGATCTCCAGTGTTTAGTAAATGCTAATTAGATATAAAGTGGATTCTCCTTAGATTTCTCCTAAAAAGAATATCCTTACTGTAAAAATGAAAAGAATGCCATTAGATGACTACTCCAAAAGTTTATCCCATAGTGTAGAACCTAGAAAGGGCATTATATCAACATCCCAGAATAAGATATTTCTTTAAGTCTTGGTTTTCAGTGAGACAGCTGACAGTGGCACATTCTATATTCTGTAGGAGTCATCATAAAGATCCAAGTACAACGACTTCTAGGAGTATGCTTGGCAGAAGAAAGAACTGCAGAACTAACGCTTTACTATTTTTTTTTTCTTTTCCATTCTCCTTTAGGTATTCTAACCTGATTTTGAACTTGTTTTCGCTGATGGTGGATGCAAACATTCCAGATATTGCTCTTGAACCAGATAAAACTGTGAAAAAGGTAATTTTTATACATTGTTAGGTATCATAGTCTACTTTTCATATATAAAGGATGTTAAGGTTTTAATAACCATTTTCCCCTTGATGTGCCTAACTCTAGACTCTTAAGTAACATAAATTAAGAAAGAAACATTTTATATAATTTTTTCACCTTCCAGAATGCACCAGCCTCTCCTGTCCCTGCAGCCAAGCCAGTTCTGTTCATACCCACAGTCACATTACTAGGTCATTGTATCTACAGAGAAGGCTTACTACTACTACTCTTGCTCTTTTTTTCTAGCTCTTCTTTAATACTTCTGATAGGATATTTGATTTCTGGCACTCCTATGTTATGCATGCTAAAGATCAAAGACAAACTATTATAGTTCTAACTAGGAGGAAAAAACCCATTCTTTATCTTTCCCATCCATATCCTTGGTTGCAGGGGGTTCTTACTGTGTCAGCAGAATAGAGACCTGCCTTTTAACTCGGCCTATAAGGAAAAGAAAAAAGGATAGTCTTTGTGTAGATGAACAGTGATTCAGAGTTGTTGTATCATGAATTCTAACAAGAGATGGGAGAAAGGGCAGTGGATTTGAAGATTTTTGTCTGAATTAGCTTCTGATTCTCTGATTTGGTGGGGGAGATGGGGTAGGAGGTGGTAAGTAGAAAGTACTTTTTAAATTTTTTATTTTTTTTATTTTTTTATTTAACGTCAATTAACCAAGGTATACTACATCATTAGTTTTTGATATGATGTTCATTATTCATTATTGAATATAACACCCAGTGCTCATCATAGTACTTGCCCTCTGAAAGAACTTTTTTAAAATTCAAAGATAACATAAGATGATCTTCGATATCAGTGTGATTATCAGTATTGAACTTGAAAGATAGTATAGATTTTTGCCTTGCAGAAATATATAATTACTAAAGGACAGTAGCAGTCTTAGAAATGGAGTCTCTCTGGGGGATGAAAATAATAATTGTGACCAAAAATCTCTAACTTCTGACATAGTAGACTCTGAACATTATTAAAAAAATTCATCTGGGGCACCTGGGTGGCTCAGTGGGTTAAGCCTCTGCCTTCAGCTCAGGTCATGGTCTCGAGGTCCTGGGATCGAGCCCTGCATTGAGCTGTCTGCTCAGTGGGTAGCCTGCTTCCCCCTCTCTGCCTGCCTCACTGCCTGCTTGTGATCTCTCTCTCTGTGTCAAATAAATAAATAAAATCTTTAAAAAGAAAAAAAGATTTTTCTGGAGATTGAACATTGTCTTAGTCCGTTTGGGCTGCTATAAGAAAGTACTAGAGAATGGATGACCTATAAAGAACAGAAATTTATTTCTTATAGTTTTGGAATCTAGGAGTTCAAGATCATGGTGCCAGTGTGGTCAGGTGAGAGCCCTCTTTGGGTTGAAGACTTCTTGTATCTTCAGCTGGCAGAAGTCCTAGGGAGCTCTATTATACAGTAGTTCTAGCTTTGAAATGCAAAGAAAAAAAAATAGGGGCCCCTAGCTGGCTCGGTCAGAAGAGCATAGGACTCTGATCTCAGTCGTGCGTTCAAGCCCCACGTGGGGTGTAGAGATTATTTAAGTAAATAAAACTTGAGAAAAAAAAGAAATGCAAGAAAATAAATCACACTTTTGAATTAAAAGAACAATTTATGTTTATTTTCTTATATCTGCAGCACCTGGCAGAATCATGTTTACTGTTGTTTTTTTTTTAAAGATTTTATTTACTTATTTGAGAGAGAGGCAGTGAGAGAGCATGAGCGAGGAGAAGGTCAGAGGGAGAAGCAGACTCCCCGTGGAGCTGGGAGCCTGATGCGGGACTCCATCCCGGGTCTCTGGGATCATGACCTGAGCCGAAGGCAGTCGTCCAACCAACTGAGCCACCCAGGCATCCCAACTGTTTATTTTTTCTTAAAAAAATATCTAACAACCAACAAAGAAAGGGTGATTAAAGAGCATACAGCAAAAACAATAAGCTTCATTCAAAAGAATAATAATATTCAGAACTTCTTGTAAGTTATGGATTACTTCTTTGTCATGGAAATAGGTCATAATATATTGTAACAACATCTATATCAATCTGGTGCTGTCTCTTTAAATTGAGTCCTTTTTTTTTTTTCATTCAAAAGAATAACCTACTGTGACCTCATAGGTTCAGGATAAATTCCGACTGGACCTGTCTGATGAAGAGGCGGTGCATTACATGCAGAGTCTGATCGACGAAAGTGTCCATGCTCTCTTTGCTGCAGTGGTAGAACAGATTCACAAGTTTGCCCAGGTAAGTTCTCTGAAGGCAGTGCAATTGATCTCAGCTTCTCCGTGTCCTACCCCCAGAGTCCTCAGGGAATCATGCTTTTCTCCTGCTAGTGATGTCTTCTCTGTGTTTTGTCAAGACTTTTTAACATCAGCCAGCTGATGTGAATATGTTGCATACATTATTAACTCTGAATCATCCCACTTAAAGTTTCATGGTTGTTAACCAGACTGTGGAGTATCGGCATAGGTATTTGTCCTTTGTAGTCAGTGGTGATTGTAAATCTTTCTTGAGAATGATCTTGAGTCTAGCAGAGGCCTTGGCAAGTGAGACTTGAACTCTTGTTGGGTTTTGACAAATGAAGAAGTGCTAGGAAAGGAGTATAGAAGCTGAGAAAAGCAGGGCATACCACACACTGAAAAAGTCTATCTGTAGACTTACTGTTAGTAGAATCTTGCATGTAGATATCTGAGGGAGACCTTTTCACACTAGCCTGTGATGGTAAGCCCCAGGTTTAAAACCTGGTTTTATTATGAATTTCCTAATGAGGATGATTATGAAAATGGTAAGCAAGCAGGAAAATTAGGCCTCTTTCCCTCCCACACACTCACACTCTTCTTCTTGCACACTCCTTCCTGACTTTGCTTATTCCATTAATAATTTTACTAATCACCTAATTTTACTAATCGCCTGTCTACTTTGCCTTCTTCCTCACCCAGTACTACTGTCATAAGCCTTTTCAGTTTAACTGTTTCCTTTTTAGTTTAACCATTTCTTTAATTATCCTTTTCTATCATTTTCTGACTACTAAAATTTTTTGTTGAAGATTTTATTTACTTATTTGACAGAGAGAGAGAGATCACAAGGAGGCAGAGAAGCAGGCAGGGAGAGAGGGGGAAGCAGGCTCCCTGCTGAGCAGAGAGCCCAATGCGGGGCTTGATCCCAGGACCCTGAGATCATGACCTGAGCTTAAGGCAGAGGCTTAACCCACTGAGCCACCCAGGAGCCCTCCAACTAACATCTTAATCCATTTTTTGTTCTTTAAGATATCTTGGATAACTAAAACCCTTTATAATTCTTCTGTAGTAGTCTTTTTTCTCTAAGCATTTTTTATCCTTCTAAATATCCCAGTCAGATATATAGATATATTTTCACAAAATAATGCCTTTTTTTTTTTTTTTAAATTTCAAGGTGTACAGTGTTTCCCCATTGCTTAACAGTGAAGTCCATTCTCTGGCAGCTCAAGGCCTTCTAGGATATTCTATTCCAAGCTACTCTCCAAGGTGTTTCCCTAATAGCTCTCTGAATATTTTGTTCTTTTCTGTCTCTGTGATTACTTTGCAGCTGCCATTTATTCAGCATAGAATATCCATCTTCTTCAGTGAATCTTTGGTAAACTTCTGCCTACCAAAACCAAGCTGTCGTCTAAAATCTATTCTTAATGCCACTTTGATTGATCTTTCTCTGGATATTTATAGGACTTTTTATTTTTATTATTATATTTTATTTATTTTATTATTTTTATTATGAGTTGCACTTATATTTTGTCTTCTATTATAGATACTTGGATACTTTTTTTGTAACTCCTGAAATACAAACTTCTTGAAGACGGGGCTCTGTTACTCACATATTAGCACAGTGCTTTATCTACTTAAAAAATATCCAAGGAATGTAAAGGAGTTTCTTCCTGTAAATGTTAGCTTATTCTCTTTTTCTGGCTTAACAAAAGTTTCTTCTCCCAGAACACCAGTTTGGGTCCTGTCTTATTACAGGGACGAATCAGGGATTGCTTCCCTCTCAAGAGAATAAAATGATTCAGATGGTATGTGATCTGTCTAGCTAATGGTAGATCTGAGTGTCCTTATAGCACAGCAGGGTATTTTGGAGCAATCGGGGATAGAAATCCAGAATGGGATAATGACTTCACTAACGTCATGTGACTAACAAGGGACAGAATCAAGACTTGAACCCAAATCTTTTGACTCCCATATCTAGTATTTCTGAAACTTGTTTTCTTTTCAGTGTCTTGCTTACTGCTATATTATGTTAGGAGTTACTGAAACTTTCCCTGGCACAGCCCTCATAATCCACTTACTTTTCTCTCTCCCTCTTTGTAGTACACCCGTTTTTTTTTTTTTTTTTTCTTTTTTAAAACTCAGACAGTTTTAACATGCTTGAGGTTAGCTAACTTCTGTGTCTGTGCATTTCCTTCAGAGTTGGTCATTTACATTTCATTTTTGCTCTATCTTTATCTACAGCTAAACAAATTTCTCTCCTTCAAGAGTTTTCCTTCTTGCATACTTCAAGTTTCTCAGTTTTCTCCTTTAGTTTGCTCAGCATTTACTGTATAATAGAGCTAAAACTCCACACTTAAAATTTAATGCTGCTGCCTGACACCCCATTTTAGATGATCTGTAGCTGTATAACAAACCTGGACTCACTAGCTTAAAAAACAATAATTTATTATTTATGATTCTTCAGTCAGGATTTCAGCCAGAGCCCACCTACATGGCTCTTTTGTTACCTGTTACGTCAGGTAGGTTCACTCATTCAGCTGTTTTCAGCTGGTGATTGGGTTTTTCTGAAGGATCCAATAGGTTTCACCCACCTTCACTTTGGAGCTGCTCTAGATGGTCTGTCTCTGCTTCTCTCACTGTTCCCTACTCTATCCAGGGCTGCTATTCTCCTGCATGATGATGGCTATCCCCCCAAGGAATGTGAAAGTGGGGGAAGCAGGCCTCTTAGAGTAAGTCAGTAGGCCAGCCCTGGCTCTCAGGGACAAGAGAAGTATGTACTCTGGAGAGGGATTAAGTGTGGCATCCTTGAAAACTCAACTGCCACTCATCTAATAATAATAAATTCTAATTAATTTCTAATTATATATTATATTATATATTGTATATATAATATATATTATATATATAATGATTATATATATTATAATCATCTAATAATAATAAATTCTAAATAATAAATTCTAGCTTAAAGTTTGAGCTTTCAAGCAAGGTCTGTGAATGAACTTGTGGTATACTTTACTTATTTATTTATTTTAAGATTTTATTTACTAATTTGAGAGAGAGAAAGTGAGCGAGCAAGCGAGAGAGAGAGTGAGCACGAGTAGGAAGGAGGAGGAAAGGGAGACAGAGACTCACCACTGAGTAGGGAGACTGACATGGAGCTTGATCCCAGGACCCTTACGTCATGACCCAAGCTGAAGGCAGATGGTTAACTGACTGAGGCACCCAGGTGCCCCTGAATTAGTGGTATACTTTAGTTTAGTTTTGAAATTGTTTTGTCAATTTATGAGAGAGAGAGAGAGGGTGAGAGACAGAGAGACAGAGAGACAGAGAGCCTGGGACTGAAATGGGATGGCCAGAGGGAGATGGAGAGAGAAAGAATCTAAAGCAGACTCCCTGCTGAGAACGGAGCCTGATGTGGAGCTTGATCTCATGACCTGAGACCATGACCTGAGCCAGAATCAAGAGTCCAATGGATTAACTGAGCCACCCAGGTGCCCCAGAAGAACTATTTTTTTTTTAATTCCGTGTATTAAAAATACTGGAGAGAAAAAGCTAGATAAAAAAGGGACCACATTCTTATTTGAAGGAAGGTAGTAACAGAAGGACCTTTCTTTATCAATGTCTCTTGGCCTCAGTTTCCACATCTGTAAAGTGATTGGCATTAAGATAGAAACTAAATTTGATCTGTTGTCAGAGATATATACAAAGGTTAATTGCTTTCCGCATATAAAGCTGATCTTGACTATTGCCAAGACTGAAAGTAAATGAAACCCTTAGCACCGATGGTTAAATTACGAAGATTGTTCAGAACCAAGAGTTAACGCATATGCCTTTTTTAGTCATAGAGAAAATATGAATATGGCTAATAAATTGGTAATAGAGGTGGATGTACTCTTAGACTTGGGAAAGATAATTTCATAAGCATGAACTAACAGGATTATATTTTCTGGAAAGAAATATTAAGTCTTTCTTAGGTTTCTATTTTTTATTTCTTCAGTAAAATGGTAGATAAAATGTAGTAATCCCGGATAGTTATTTTAAATTACTTTGGCCTTTGTCATTACAAATTTTCTTGGACTAGGATAGATTCTTAATAACAAAATAGTATTTTTATCTAAAATCAAGGCCATAAAGGGGTGCCTGGGTGGCTTAGTTAGTTAAGCATCTGCCTTCAGCTCAGGTCATGATCCCAGCATCGGGCTTTTTGCTCAACAGGCAGCCTGCTTCTGCCTCTCCCTTTGCCTGCCATTCCCCTTGTTTGTGCTCTCTCTCTCTCTCTCTCTCTCTGTCAAATAAATAAATAAAATCTTTAAAAAAAGAAAAAAATCAAGGCCATAGCAGCATGAATATGAATTAAGAGCAACTATCTGGATGATTCCAGCAATGTAGAGACCACCAGTGTCATCCTAGATAGGTAATAGTAGAGACTTAATACAGCATGAATACTTATGTAGACAAAATTTTTTACATCATCATATCTCAGCATTCCATTTTACAGTGAGAGTTAATCGTATCTGGGACAATAACGTTATTTATTTGAGCTGTGTATTTCATACAGTACTTCACTATTTTTTAACACTATATAATCTCTACTGTAACCACAAAAGTGAGTTTAACATTTTCCCCGCTTAAAGATGGGTGGGCTGACCCACATAAGTTGTTTCCTAGCTTACCAAAATCAAGTCTTTACCAGAATATCCCACAGTATTGTACAGCCTGAGAAATGAACTTGCCAGTGCTTGAGTTTCCTTAAATAAGTCACCACTGCCTGTACTCATTACCTGTGCCTATACTCTTGTGCAGCTGAAATAATATCAAAATCAGAGTAACACAAGGATGTTTAATTTCATTGGAATTTGTTTAGGCATTGAAGATTACTAGAGATACTAAATTCGGTTTTAACCTCATGTAAGTCTTTTCAAATTAAGAAATTATGAAGCATAGCTATTTATTATTTTATTTGAAAGATAGTGAACAAGCAAGTGAGCATGAGGGGAAGGGCAGAGGGAGAGGGAAAAGCAGACTCTGTCCAGAGCACAGAGTCCAAAGAGGCCCTCAGGACCCTGAGATCATGACCTGAGTCAAAATCAAGAATCGATTAACTGACGGCCTTCCAGGCACCCTGAAGCATAGCTATTTCTAAATTAATCTCTGAAGTTTATTTTTTCTTTGAACTGGCACTTCTAGATGCTGTATATTTTCTAAGTAGTGACTATATATTTTCTAAGTAATACTTAGAATAAATGACATGCACGTGCAAATCTGGATGATCAACATCTATTTTTTTTTGGTCACTCATAACATTTTTTAAAAAAATTTTTATTAATTTCTTTTCAGTGTAGCAGAATTAATTGTTTAGGCACCACACCCAGTGCTCCATGCCATATGTGCCCTCCATAATACCCACCACCTGGCTCTCCCAATCTACCTCCCCCCGCCCCTTCAAAATCCTCAGATTGTTTTTCAGAGTCTATAGTCTCTCATGGTTCATCTCCCCTTCCAATTTCCTTCAACTCCCTTCTCTCCATCTCCCCATGTCATCCGTGTTATCTGTTATGCTCCACAAATAACTGAAACCATAGGATAATTGACTCTCTCTGCTTGACTTATTTCACTTAGCATAATCTCTTCCAGTCCCATCCATGTTGCTACAAAAGTTGGGTATTCATCCTTTCTGATGGAGGCATAATACTCCATAGTGTATATGGACCACATCTTCCTTATCCATTCGTCTGTTGAAGGGCATCTTGGTTCTTTCCACAGTTTGGCGACCGTGGCCATTGCTGCCATTGGGGTACAGATGGCCCTTCTTTTCACTACATCTGTATCTTTGGGGTAAATACCCAGGAGTGCAATTGCAGGGTCATAGGGAAGCTCTATTTTTAATTTCTTAAGGAATCTCCACACTGTTCTCCAAAGTGGCTGCACCAACTTGCATTCCCATCAACAGTGTAAGAGGGTGCCCCTTTCTCCACATCCTCTCTAACACATGTTTCCTGTCTTGCTGATTTTGGCCATTCTAACTGGTGTAAGGTGGTATCTCAATGTGGTTTTAATTTGAATTTCTGATGGCTAGTGATGATGAACATTTTTTTATGTGTCTGATAGCCATTTGTCTTCATTGGAGAAGTGTCTGTTCATGTCTTCTGCCCATTTTTTGATATGATTATCTGTTTTGTGTGTGTTGAGTTTGAGAAGTTCTTTATAGATCCTGGATATCAACCTTTTGTCTGTACTGTCATTTGCAAATATCTTCTCCCCATTCCGTGGGTTGCCTCTTTGTTTTGTTGACTGTTTCCTTTGCTGTGCAGAAGCTTTTGATCTTGATGAAGTCCCAAAAGTTCATTTTCGTTTTTGTTTCCTTTGCCTTTGGAGACATATCTTGAAAGAAGTTGCTGTGGCTGATATCAAAGAGGTTACTGCCTATGTTCTCCTCTAGGATTCTGATGGATTCCTGTCTCACGTTGAGGTCCTTTATCCATTTCGAGTTTATCTTTGAGTACGATGTAAGAGAGTGGTCGAGTTTCATTCTTCTACATATAGCTGTCCAATTTTCCCAGCACCATTTATTGAAGAGACTGTCTTTTTTCCACTGGATTTTTTTTTTTTCCTGCTTTTCAAAGATTATTTGACAATAGAGTTGAGGGTCCATATCTGGGCTCTCTACTCTGTTCCACTGGTCTATGTGTCTGTTTTTGTGCCAGTACCATGCTGTCTTGGTGATCACAGCTTTGTAGTAAAGCTTAAAATCAGGTAATGTGATGCCCCCAGTTTTGTTTTTCTTTTTCAACATTTCCTTAGCAATTTGGGGTCTCTTCTGATTCCATACAAATTTTAGGATTATTTGCTCCAGCTCTTTGAAAAATACTGGTGGAATTTTGATCAGAATGGCATTAAAAGTATAGATTGCTCTAGGCAGTATAGACATTTTAACAATGATTATTCTACCGATCCAAGAGCATGGAATGGTCTTCCATCTTTTTATGTCTTCAATTTCATTCGTGAGTGTTCTGTAGTTCCTCGAGTACAGATCCTTTACCTCTTTAGTTAGGTTTATTCCCAGGTATCTTACGATTCTTGGTGCTATAATAAATGGAACTGATTCTCTAATTTCCCTTTCTGTATTTTCATTGTTAATGTATAAGAAAGCAACTGATTTCTGTACATTGACTTTGTATCCTGCCACATTACTGAATTGCTGTATGAGTTCTAGTAGTTTGGGGGTGGAGTCTTTTGGGTTTTCCATATAAAGTATCATGTCATCTGCAAGGAGAGTGAGTTTGACTTCATTGCCAATTTGGATACCTTTTATTTCTCTTTGTTGTCTGATTGCTGTTGCTAGGACTTCTAATACCATGTTGAACAAGAGTGGTGAGAGTGGGCATCCTTTCGTGTTCCTGATCTCAACGGGAAGGCTGTGAGCTTTTTCCCATTGAGGATGATATTTGCTGTGGGTTTTTCATAGATAGATTTTATGAAGTTGAGGAATGTTCCCTCTATCCCTATACTTTGAAGCGTTTTAATCAGGAACGGATGCTGGATTTTGTCAAATGCTTTTTCTGCATGAATTGAGAGGACCAGGTGGTTCTTCTCTCTTCTTTTATTGGTTTGTTCTGTCACATTGATTGATTTGCAAATGTTGAACCATCCTTGTAACCCAGGGATGAATCCCACCTGGTCATTCATCTATATGGTGGATAATCTATATCCACCATCTATATGGTGGTGATCTATATCCACCATCTATATGGTGGATAATCTTTTTAATGTGCTCTTGGATCCTATTTGCTAGGATCTTGTTGAGAATCTTAGCATCCATATTCATCAGTGATGCTGGTCTGAAATTCTCCTTTTTGGTGGGGTCTTTGCCTGGTTTGGGGATCAGGGTAATGCTGGCTTCATAAAAAGAGTCTGGAAGTTTTCCTTCTGCTTCAATTTTTTGAAACAGCTTCGGGAGAATAGGTGTTATTTCTTCTTTGAAAGTTTGGTAGAATTCCCCAGGGAATCCATCAGGTCCCAGGCTCTTGTGTTTTGGGAGGTTTTTGATCACTGCTTCAATCTCGTTACTAGATATCGGTCTATTCAGGTTGTCAATTTCTTCCTGGTTCAATTTTGGAAGTTTATTGTTTTCCAGGAATGCATCCATTTCATCTAGGTTGCTTAACTTATTGGCATATAACTGTTGATAATAACTTCTGATGATTGTTTCTATTTCCTTGGTGTTAGTTGTGATCTCTCCCTTTTCATTCATAATTTTATTAATTTGAGCTTTCTCTCTTTTCTGTTGGATTAGTGTGGCCAATGGTTTATTGATCTTATTGATTCTTTCAAAAAACCAGCTTCTAGTTTCTTTGATACGTTCCACTGTATCTCTAGTTTCTATCTCATTGATCTCTGCTCTAATGTTGATTATTTCCCTTCTTGTATGTGGAGTTGGCTTAATTTGTTGTTGATTCTCCAGTTCTTTAAGGTGTAGAGACAGCTGTTGTATTCTGGATTTTTCAGTTTCTTTGAGGGAGGCTTGGATGGCTATGTATTTCCCCCTTAGGACCGCCTTTGCTGTATCCCATAGGTTTTGGGCCGAAGTGTCTTCATTCTTGTTGGTTTCCATGAATTGTTTAAGTTGTTCTTTGATCTTCTGGTTGACCCAAGCATTCTTAAGCAAGGTGGTCTTTAGCTTCCAGGTGTTTGAGTTCCTTCCAAACTTTTCCTTGTGATTCAGCTCCAGTTTCAAAGCATTGTGATCTGCGAATATGCAGGGAATAATCTCAATCTTTTGGTATCGGTTGAGCCCTGATTGGTGACCCAGTATGTAGTCTATTCTGGAGAAGGTTCCATGTGCACTTGAGAAGAATGAGTATTCTGTTATTTTCGGGTGGAATGTTCGGTATTTATCTGTGAGGTCCATCTGGTCCAATGTGTCATTCAATGCTCTTGTTTATTTATTGATTTTCTGCTTGGATGATCTGTCTATTACTGAGAGAGGCGTGTTGAGATCTCCTACTGTAAATGTATTCATATCGATATGACTCTTTATCTTGATTAATAGTTTTCTTATGTAATTGGCTGCTCCTTAATTGGGGGCATAAATATTTACAATTGTTAGATCTTCTTGGTGGATAGTCCTTTTAAGAATGATGTAGTGTCCATCTGTATCTCTGAATACAGTCTTTAGTTTAAAATCTGATTTATCTGATATGAGAATCACTACCCTGGCCTTCTTTTGAGGCCCATTGGCATGAAAGACGCTTCTTCATCCCTTCACTTTCAGTCTGGGTGTATGCTTAGGTTCGAAATGGGTCTTTTGTAGACAGCATATGGATGGGTCCTGTCGTTTTATCCAGTCTGCAACTCTGTGTCGTTTTATGGGCGCATTTAGGCCGTTCACATTGAAAGTGATTATTAAGAGATACGTTTTTATTGACATCGTATTACCTTTGAAGTCTTTCTTTCTGTGGATTGTCTCTATATATTTCTGTTCAATGATATTAAGATTTTTCCTCTTTTATAGAACCCCCCTTAATATTTCCTGCAGTGTCGGCTTGGTGTTTGCAAACTCTTTTAAGCCTTGCCGGTCTTGGAAACTCTTTATCTCTTCATCCATTTTGAATGTCCGTCTTGCTGGATAAAGTATTCTTGGCTGCATGTTTTTCTCATTTAGTGCCCTGAATACATCTTGCCAGCCCTTTCTGGCTTGCCAGGTTTCTGTGGACAGGTCTGAGGTTATTCTGATGGGCTTTCCTCTGTATGTAAGGAGGTTCTTTTTCCTAGCTGCTTTCAAGAGAGTCTCTCTGTAATTATGATTCCTCATTCTCACTATTAGGTGCGTCAAAGCCTTTCGAGATTCTATAATCTTGGTGGCGGGGGGGGCACCGTTCTGCCTCTAGTACATGAACGCTGGTTCCATTTGTGAGTTTGGGAAGATTTTCATGGAGAATTTGTTCCACTATATCTTCTAGACTTCTTTCTCTTCCCCTTCAGGGTTTCCAATAATTTCAACGTTGGAACGTTTCATGGTGTCATTTATTTCCCTAATTCTGTTTTCATGGCTTCTAAGCTGTTTGTTCCAGGCTTCCTCCTGATCCTTTCTCTCTATCTGTTTGTCCTCCAGATCACTAATTCTGTCTTCTGTCTCAGTTACCCTAGCTTTTAGAGAATTTAGATTAGATTGGAACTCATTGAGAACATTGTGAACATCATCCCTGGTGGCTTTCAGTTCTGCCCTAATCAATTCCATTTTGTCATCCATGGCTTTCGCCAGCCTAGCTATTGCCTGGATAATTGTTAGCCTGAATTCCCTTTCTGACATGTTGTCTCTGTTGATAGCCTTTAGCTCTGTTGCAGAAGGCCTAGCCTCTGAATTTTTCTTCTGTTGGGCATTCCTCCTCCTAGTCATTTTGGTGAGAGATGGCTGAACGGATGTAGATGGATGTATTGACCGTGGTGCAGTCAAGGTGCACCCTGGAATGCTTCTGAGCAATCCAGAGTCCCCACCCAAATGAAAGAAAAAAGAAAGAAAGAAAAAAGAAAAGAGAAATAGAGAGAGAGAGAGAGAGACAGGAAAAAAAAGAAAGATAAAAGAGAAGGCCCAGCCCAAATGGGCCTCAAGGTAAGATTTATGAAGTATACAAACAAAAACAGACAAACGAAAAGATAAAAGTAGATGACAAGAGAAAAAAATATATATGTATATATAAAGACAAAACAAAAAAAGAACCTCGTCAAAAAGAACCCCAAGTATAAGATTTATATAGTACCAGGACAAACGCAAATACACAGAAGCACTAAGATAGAGGGGGATTAAAAATTGGTTTGCCTATAGGGGTAGCATTGATTGGGGAAAGGGAATTACCTTGAAGTTTAACTCTATATGAATATTAAAAAACAAAAATAAAAAAAAGAATAAGCTAAACTAAACTAAACTAAAATTAAAAATTAAAAAATAGAATAGCAAAAGAAAAACACAGGTATATGTATCAAAAGTTCAGGTTAAAAGGTTATTATGGAATTTGATGTACTGGACATCTCACTGTGATGGTAACTAGGTTAAAAACTATCTATTAAAAAAAAGGAACCAGAATAGTGGGAACAAATTAAAAATAAAAGTTGTATCTATGAAGTAGTGGTGGTGGGTCTCTTGGCCTTTTTTTTTTTTTTTTTCTTTCTTTTTGGTTGGCTTTTGGGGGAGGGCCCTGTCGCGTGGATGTTCAGTCAAATGGTGTTCCCTGAGTTAATTCCCCCCCCCCATCAAGGGGGTGGGCTCTGAGGAAACTGGTTTTTCAGGCTTTTGTTCTCTGGAGGGTTTTTTTTTTTTATTTATTTGTTCATTTGTTTTCTCTCACCCTGTCGGCTTTGGCTAGTTTTTGGAGGTTTAGAGGAAAGCAAACTGCACCCAGACCTCCCTCTCAGAGAGAAGCCTCTGGGTACTGCAGAGCACATAAGTTCCCTCTTGGCTGTGGGCAGAGCACGTTCCCAGTCGCGGTCCCTGGGGTCGTAGGAACTCCTGCTTGTACCCAAGACCAGCGGCAGCTGTCTGGGAAGCTCCAGACCGCGAGAGAGGACCCAAGCAGCGATCGCACACTGAGATTTTCCCTCTGGCCCGGGCTGGGAGTGCTCAGAATCTCTGGGTCCGAGAGCACCAGGCTGGCGCCTGCACGTGCCTCTCTCAGGGGAGGGTGTGGGGTGCGACTCAGACTCTGGTCACGCAGCCTGCGCACATGGATAGTGCCAAGGGCTGTGGTTCTGCCGGCTGGTGAGGCTCCCAGCCCCTCACGGGAGCTGCCTCCCAGGTGCACCCAGGCGCTCCCAGGCGAATCATAACATTTATAATAAGGATGTATACTGCTAATTGATTTAGGCTAATTTTACTTCATTTCTATTAATCACTGGATTGTAGGACATTTTTCTAAAAATGGAGGTAAAGTAATTGATACATGTCAACAAAAATTGTAGTTGTTTCAGCATAAAAGAAATTATAGTCTAAAAGAAGACTATAAAATTGCCACATACAACTATTATGTTGCATGCTGAAAAGGCTTATTTTCTTCCATCATACCATTCCCTAGGAAGGGTAGAGATTAAACACTGCAATATTTGTTGCCTAGCAACAACCACCTATTAGTGATACAAATTTTCCACTGAAAAACACTTTTATTTAGGTCATTGTCTTTGAGATTGCATCATCAGAACTCTTGTCCCCACTGAAATGATCTTTAAAGGGCTTTCTAGTCTTGTCTGCACAGAAAGGTAGAGGTCACTTAGTTTGTGTCATTTATTGCTCTAAAACTAGCCTTTGGTTGGTAATCTCTCACATGACAGCCCGTTTCTTCTCAGTTTCTGCTTTTTCCTGTCTCTCTCTCTCTCTACTGATTGATGAGAGAAGGCTGAAGAGCGAGGTGTGGTTTCCATTCATCTTAGTACATACTGATCTAATTAATTGAATCTTGGTAGATTAACCAAGGTTAGAGATGTATTTTTTGTAGACAGAGTAAAACAGTAAGAACAGATGGCGTTCAGAAAGTTTACCGAAGTTCCAGATCAAGATACTGGGAGCACTTACTGCTTTACATTTGGTAAGAATCCTTAATTAGCCCCCGTGATGTTCAAGGGGAGAAAACTCAGATCCAAGCAGAGGGGCACATGAATGTGCAGTCATATATTATGTGCCTTTAACTGAAGAGAATTCAACTATATATACTTGTGGTGATTTAAAAGACAAACAGTGAAAGGAGACAGACAGTGTGGTTATTCTGCCTGATGTTTTTCTTGAACAGCATATGTCCTAATAAAGGTGAGAAGAGCTTCTTCAGGGATGTTTCAGATCCCAGGTGTCTCCCATGACATGACATTTTGCCAAGCTGAGTGTGATTCCAGTTACTGGGGATTCTCGTTTTTTTTGTACACGGGGGCTTCTAAGTGCAGGCCATCCATCTGCCCCTTCTGCTGCTCAAAAAACCCCTAGGGTTTTTTTGGATTAGTATTAAGGGAAAAGCTTCCTATTCTGAACTTTTGGAGAGATGACTGTATGTAATGTGTTGCCTTCTGAGGAGTTTTTTTTGTTTGTTTTTGTTGTTTCTTTTTTTTTTTTTTTGAGTAATTTTGTTTATGTTCCTGTTTTACCTTTATGTGCTGACCCTAACACCTCAGCCCTGTGTAGGATGTTTGGTCTGTAACTGCTCTACTCTCTGATCTACTTTGAGAGCACATAGATGCAAAAGATAACCTCGGAGAAGAGAATAGAACATTATTTCTGAGTTTATGTTATGTACCTTATATTACCATTAGGAATAAAAAACAACAGTGTAAAATATTTAATTGAACAAAACAAAAAGTATTGAATTTTTTAGCCAAAGAGAAATTTTTCTCAAAAAACAAGCTTTTTTAAAAAATTAGTTAATAACTTTCTAAAGACATAGATGATTCCCAGACCAGTGGCTGGGATAAAAAGACCAGTGGAATAAATATCATAATACCATTATATCATACAAAAGTATTTTGTATCATTTTGTGTCCCAGATGTATTCCTCATTTATCTGAATTACCCTGGGAGGAATAAAAGTTAACAACAAAGAAACAATAATAATAGTAATAATTAGAGCCTACTGTAATAATTAGAGCCTACTTAGATGTGTGAGAAATTACATAACGAACTTTCTCTGTATCACCTTGTTTAATCCTAACCCCTGTGTGTGTATCACCAGGCCTGTTTTACAGAAGAGAAAAACCAAGGCTGAGATTAAATAACTCATGGTCTCAGGTTAATGTGAGACAAAAGTTCAGATTCAAACCCAGACCATACGTTGTAGAAATAGTAGTTTCTAAACCATGTTTTTCTTGATACATATATTTAAGCTTTAATTTATTAGAGATGAATAGATTTTGTTGTGAGTTGTGAGTTTTAAAAAATATACTTGTAAATTTAAAAAAATGATCTTTAACTTTTCTCTCCTTAATGTTTCATCTGCCCCTCAAAAGGAAAACAATCAAACAAACAAACAAAAAAAAACCCAGCTATGCAAACAGCTAAGAGAATGTGCTATAAAAAGGAGTCATTGGAACCAGTTAATCCCAGATAAATATGATAAATGTGGGGTAACATTTATTTTGCACATTGGCTATAAGCCAGTCCTGAATTGTATTGACCCCCACATGCTCTTAGGTGGCTGTGTAGTCAGCCCTGCTGCGCGAGTAGCCGTCAGAACCCACCATGTTTAAAAACAGCATACAGAAATTTAAAAAAAAAGCATACAGGCACTTCCGACATTACAAATGTTTTAAAGTCTTAAGAATAATTACTGTAATAGCAGCAGTCAGCAGAGTGCCCCATAATTTTCAGCTAAAATGCCCTGCAGTTTATTTTTTATCTGTAGAAATTTAATTTCCTTGTCGTCTGTGGGGCAAGTTTTCAAACACTTGAGTATAATCCATGGTAACATTTGTCTGTTTGCTTCATTAACTGCTTTTAGGAAAGTTAGTTGTCATGCTGTTGTTTCCCTGCCCCTCTGTTGTATCAAACCCTTTTATATAAATTCATCAGGGAGTTGAATGTTTTGGGACTGACTCTACTACATAGTATTACTGATTCCCCCCCACCCCTGCAGACAGACGCTCACAAGTATTTAGGTGACCTATTAGAGACCGTGTGTTCAGTAGTAGTGTTTCTCCCACACATACAAACATAGATATCCACATGTGTGGATTTCCTTGTTTCCAGGATATTTAGACTTCCTAGCATGTCTGTGAGAACCCTCCACAGTTTGGCTCTAACCCATTTTCAACCTCAGTCATCTTCCACCAGCCTTCAAAAAGAGTCTACTTTGTAGCTCTGATGATTTACCCCCATGGCTCTTTCTCATACCCAATATTTCCCTCAACCCCCCACAAACAGTCCACCTCTGCTTGTTGCCTGGAATGAGTTCCCCACCCATTGCCCAACTTTTGGATGTACTTGTGTGTGTTTGAGTGGTGACCCTGTATATGAGCTGTATATGTCTTCAGGCTTTTTTTGTCTTGAGTATCACAGGGATTCTCACAAAACCTGAGCCTTTCCTGGCACATAGTAGGCACCAAATAAATGTATGTGATTTTATATAAGTGCCAAGGACCATTTGAGAAGTTTATTTTTATTTTCTCTGATATTGTCTTCTAGGAGATATTTAAACAGCTTCTTACATCAGAAATTACATTCCTTTTAAAAGCATTAAAGCTGAATCTTACCATATTATTGCTAGAATCACCACTTTAAATTGTATCAGATTAAAATCAGTCAACATCTGTCACATTTTTACACATATACATGAATATGCACACATACCCATAAATATTTGTCGGTGAGGTTTTTTTTCCCCTTCATTGTTTTTTCTTAGACTAGTAATGAGGTAAAGTTAATGGAAACAAAATTATGTTGCCCATGTCCAGCATTCTTATTTCCTTCCTCCAAGATGTTGCCAGCATATATTTTATTGAACAAGGTGGCGCATGAGTTATGGATGACTCAGTTCTGTTCATGCAAACAATTAAGAGTTGTCCTTGTTCTTTCAGGACTACTGTCTTTGATTTGATTCCAGATCAGTTCTGGAATGAAGTAGGTGCACTCTGTGGAATAAGTTAACAGCTTTTCAGTAGCTAAAAATGTCATGCCAAGAACTAAGCATTTTTTAGAACTATAGACTCTGTTGTTTGTCTTTCTTTGTGAAATTGAAGTTAATTACTTTCTACTTGTTTGTCTTTTTTTTTATAGTACTGGAGAAAATGAAATTGAACTTGGCACATCAGGATATTTGGCTCTGTAAGAAAACTACTTTAGAAGCAACCTCTGAAAAAGGAAGACTTCAGAGTAACAAGAGAACATTTGATATTCAAGATACCATACATCCTAAATGTTACATGGTGCCTGAATTCAGTTTCTTTGGAAGTCATTGCTTAAATATGGTCTTGAAGGGTTTGTTTTGAAATATTGTATATATTTATTTTCAAATATACACATTGTTAATAAGCTAAGAAGTGAGAAATTTATTCCAGGATCATGTACATATTATAAGAGTTCTAGAAGAATTTTATGTTGAAATAGTAAAATATTTTAGTCTTTGAGTTTGGAATGTCCTTTTTTTTTTTTTTTAAATATTCTCTTCACATCAGAACAGTAGTTATGAGTTTGTATTATCTCAGTCAAGAAGACTTTTTTGGTTTGTCTTTCCCTCTGCCATTTCCCTCTCTCTCCCCACTTATGTTTGTTTTTGCTTAAGCTGTAATACTTGAAGTTTTACATGTTGTGGCTCATTCTTTTACAGTTCAACAATTACTACATATACATCAAATAAGACAGTCATTTTCTCTCACTTATAAATATAACTCTTATTTGAAAACTATGGTTAGTTTACAGTTCTTCTACTTTGTAAGTACATAAAGCAGGATATGTAAATGTAGCAATCTGAATTACTGGCCAAAAGGTCATAATGACAACAGCTTTTAGTGTTGAGCCCATGATATTTTTACATATACATGTAAGCATAAATTGTCTTTCTGCAATAAATACATTTTTGGTGCAAACTTACTTTTCAAAAGATTTTTGAAATAGCTTTACTAGACCTGTTAATGTAATACATCCTTTCTGATTTAAGCAAAATGATTTCTTGTCTTTTAAGACTAAAAGTCCTGCTAATTCATCTAGCCTCCTTGCCTCATGGAACTTTAGGAAAAGACCACATACAAAAATAGAAGAGTAACACTATCGTAATCCTTGCAAATTAATGTGTGGCATAGTCATGTGATTTTGTTTTGGAAGAAAAACAGTATCTCATTCTTTTGGTGCTGAATATTAATATCCAATAACAGAAAAGATTAGAAAGTTAAATGGAGGCACGGTTTCAAAGAATGCCCTTAATTACAGTGTTTGTTTGTTACCACATCCTTGTATCTGGGAGTTTGTCCCTTTTTAGGGTGGGGTTCTCAGCTAGATAGGAAGCACATAATTAGGAGACGACCTAGAGGCTCATGGAGTATGGTTTGTGTGAAACATACATGCTGATTTGAAAATCAGAGAAGATGAAAAGATCTCTGCAAGGCATCATAAGAGAGTTTATGCCCAAATGAGCTGGAAGCTCCATTCTCTATCTTGCTTTTTCTGTGCTTGACGTGTTTGTATCACTTTCTGTTGCCAAGAAGTTCTGAACCCATCTGCATTCTCATTCTTTGAGTCCTATTTCTGTTGGATCTGAAAAATTTTCCTGAAATGGCCCTATTGAAAGTGGCCAACCTTCTGCACTCTTACAATTCCTTTTTTTTTTAAAGATGTATTTTTTATTTGAAAGAGAGGAACAACGCACACATGCCCGCAAGGAGGGACGTGCAGAGGGAGAGGGAGAGAGAGTCCCAAGCAGGCTCCATGCTGAACGTGGAGCCTGACTTGGGGCTCGATTTCAGTACCTTGAGATCACAACCTGAGCTAAAACCAAGACTCCGATGATCAACTGACTGTGCCAGCCTGGTGTCCATCTTATAATTCTTTGTAGTTTTTTAATTGGCATTTAGTAAAGGTGGGTGTTTTTGTTATACTTGCATCTCCCATTTCAGAGGCTTGGCAAACTTTTTCTATAAAGGGACAAGGTAGTAAATATGTTAACCTTTGGAAAGCATATAATCTTCATCACGATTCAACTCTGCTGTTAGAGAAGAAAAAGCAGCCAGAGACAACCTATAAGCAAATGGGCCTGATCAGATCTGGCCCTTGGGCCTTAATCTGTTGATCCATTTGAACTAAGTGTAAGGCAAAAACTATCATCTTACTCTTTATAAACTCCACTGCACTTTGCATAGATAGTAGTATGTTTATAGTATGCCTCTATGAATTATTTTGCACTAAAACAAAATTCTATAAGGGCCAACACAGTTGTTAAGGATTGTTGATCATGAATAACCTTGTATTCAGTGCAAACTTGGTAAGAATTATAAGGCAGACAAAGTTTTCTGAGGAGGAAGATGAGTATTGGGTAAGGAAAGACCATCTTAGAAGACAGACAGTGGCCATCGTTTTGCTGAGAGCATTTTGGCTGTGGGTGGTGAGCCTACATCAGAAAAATTTATCAGTCCCAATTTCTATTGCTCAAAGCAACCTCTTTGCTCCTACTGTTTTCCCCAAACTCCATTGTTTTTCTTGTTCAGGGATCTTTCTTTACCGTGTGGTCTTTAGGTCTCTTAACTATCATTGCCTTTCACATTCTGTCAGTGTTTGACTTTGAGAACTGTGTTTGTGAGGACATGGTGCTTTAATTCAAAAGTGTGGGTACCCTAGTCATGTACTTTAAGTATTCAGAGTGACAATTCTGAATGGGGGAGGAAAAATGTTGATGGCAGCCTCTGAGAGTAGGGCTGCAAAGGTGAGGAAGGAAGTAAAGTGTGATTCACATTCCTAAATAAAGTGTTGATACCACCCGATTTCTGCCATTCTCTATACACCAGGGTTTGATGTTCCCCAGCTCACTTATATTACAGAGTTTTCAGTTGAGTATGTATTGTACTAACAAAAGTTGACATTATAAGGTCTTACTGTTCAATATTAGGACTCTGCCAATTGCTTCATGTGTTTTATCCCATTATTCTGTATAACAGTCTGTGTTTTCCAGAATTTTAAGACAACTGAACCATCAACCCAAAATTAGGCTGTACTTGAGAGCAGAGTTGGGGTCTGAAGTTGAATTACTCAGATTCCAGTGACCACACTTTTGACCATCAAATTCTCTTGGCCTTCATTTCTCACTGAGTCAGTAGTGACAGCCCTGTCTTCTAGTATGTGCACGTGTGTGAATGTGGCCCATTAGACTGGGATCCCCCAAAACAAAATTCCATTTATTTGTTTGTTCATTTATTGATTTTGTTTACTTTCATGAACAGGGTTACCAAAGATATAGGCAGTAATCAATAAGATAAATTAAAAATTCCTGTAAATTGAGTAAATTGAAATTCAAGTAAATTGAAGTGAATTTCAAATTTATGAAAATGGAGTTGTATCATCGTACCACATACTCATACTTGCCTTGGCATATATCATTCAGTAAAAACATAAGGTTATATAAATCTTAACCATGCAATTGTTAACCTACAATCATGATGTACTTTATATCTTTGCACATAGACCTAACATTGCAATTAAAAAAAAAAAAAAGCCAGATTGAGACTTAAAAGGATTTTTAAAAAATTGCAGAAACAGCATGGACTGTCTTTAATTAAATACAGAAAGTATATTGGTTTGCCAAAATGAATAATTTGATATATTAACATTTCACCATAAAAAATACTTACTACTGAACTGGGATGGAATCCTGGAAAAGAGGAAGGACATTAGCTAAAAACTAAAAGAATATAAGTAAAGTAGTAGTTAGAAAGAAAAAAGGAATGAGTAGCCTCAGAAGGTAGTGAATGTCCCACCTGGGTGACCACCAGAGAAAGTGAACTGCATCAGAAGGTGATCTTCCACCTGAAATTATTCCTCAGCCTTCTCATCTTTTCTGACCTTGACATTTTTAAAAGTACAAAGCAGATACTTGTGATATTAATTTTCCTCAAGGTTGACTCATTTTTGGTAAGGATACTTATATAGTGCCATGTTCTTCTCAAGGCATCTTATTAGCAGGCACAAGACGTCAGTTTGGTCTGTTCATGGTGGTGGTAACTTTTATCCCTTGGTTAAGATGGTTTCCAGCTTTCTCCATTCTGAACTTAACTTGTATTTGACACATAAAATAATAAGTAATTTGTAAGTTCTATGAGGAAGCATTTTGAAACTATGTAAATACCCTATTCTTTTTTATTCTTTTTAAAAAATTATTATTTTTTTAATTTCTTTTCAGCGTAACAGAATTCGTAGTTTTACACCACACCCAGTGCTCCATGCAATGCGTGCCCTCCACAATACCCACCACCAGGCTCCCCCAACCTTCCACCCCCCGCCCCTTCAAAACCCTCAGGTTATTTTTCAGAGTCCATAGTCTCTCATGGTTCATCACCACCCCAATTTCCCTCAACTCCCTTCTCTCCGTCTCCCCATGTCCTCCATGTTATTTGTTATGCTTCGCAAATAAGTGAAACCATATGATAATTGACTCTCTCTGCTTGACTTATTTCAATCAGCATAATCTCTTCCAGTCCCATCCATGTTGCTACAAAAGTCAGGTATTCATCCTTTCTGATGGAGGCATAATACTCCATAGTGTATATGGACCACATCTTCTTTATCCATTCGTCTGCTGAAGGGCATCTTGGTTCTTTCCACAGTTTGGCGACCGTGGCCATTGCTGCTATAAACATTGGGGTACAGATGGCCCTTCTTTTCACCACATCTGTATCTTTGGGGTAAATACCCAGTAGCGC
>PISX010009109.1:0-77687 GCA_004024625.1 Mellivora capensis
CCTTTAAAGAAAAAATTGAATTAACTGCAAGACTAAAGAATCATGGGGAGAAAGCCATGAATTCTGTGCTTTGCTTTCTCCTCCTCTGGAGTTCCGCTGCTCTCCTTGTTAAGTGAACTTGGTCTTGGCTGGATTTCTTTTGATCTTCTGGGGGAGGGGCCTGTTGTAGTGATTCTCAAGTGTCTTTGCCCGAGGCAGAGCTGCACCACCCTTACCAGGGTCCGGGCTAAGTAATCTGCTCGGTTTTGCTTTCGGGAGCTTTTGTTCCCTGAGCGCTTTCCATAGAGTTCCGGAGGACGGGAATGAAAATGGCGGCCTCCCAGTCTCCGGCCTGGAAGAGCTGAGATTTCGGGGCTCCACTCCTCAGAGAAAAGCCCCGGCTACTCCCATCTCCCTCACCTCTGGCCGTGCTCCGAGCTCACCCAGCCTGCGGCCGGTTCAAGGTAACCCTGAGCTGAGAGCTCACTCCTCAGCTCTGTCTCTGTGGCCGGCTTCCCGCTCCAATACCTGCTAGCTCTGCGACACTCAGACACCCCTGATCCTTCTGTGACCCTGCGGGGCCTGGGGCCACGCTGACCCCATGTGGGCTTTACCCTGGTTTAGCCTCCGGAGCAATGTCCCTCCGTGGAGCAGACTTTTAAAAGTCCCGATTTAGTGCTCCGTTGCTCCGCCGCTTGCTGGGAGCCGGCCCCTCCCCCGCGGTCTATCCTCCCGTCGCTTTTGATTCACTTCTCTGCCAGTCCTACCTTCCAGAAAGTGGCCGATTTTCTGTTTCCAGAATTGCTGTTCTTCCTCTCTTTGATCTCCCGTTGGATTTGTAGGTGTTCACAATGGTTTGATAAGCTCTCTAGCTGATCTCCTGCTACCTGATGTAGTCTCAGCTGCTACTTCTCCACCATCTTGACTGCTCCCTTCGTAGCCATATTATTTTTAGCCTATCAAAACATTTTAATAGTAAGATTTAAAGATATAAAAAATATTTTATTCTTCTCTTATTGCTTTGGCTAAGACTCCAGTTCAGTATTCCATAGAAGTGGAAATAATGGGCCTCCTTGCCTTGTTAGCAACCAGTGGACAAATGTTTACTATTTCACCACTGAGTATGCACTATTGTGTATCTGCAACTAACTTGTCCTCTGATGGGCCATGGGGGAGGAGGTTCTGCATAGCCAAATCTCACAGTTATTTCAGGTGTTTCATCCTTACTTGGGCATTCCTAGACAGACCTTAAGGTAAATGAACATCTCAGGGCTTCTCTTCCATATCTTTAAGTGGGAGCTAGTAATAGAACCATGCTTATTGGATACCTGTGAAGATTAAAAGAGCTATTTGAATGTAAAAGCACTAACACTAATGCCTGGTTCAGAGTTAGCTCTTATATGTTAGCTTTTACTATTATTAGCTGTTTTTTTTTTTTTTTTCATCTGTTGGGTTTTTCAATATATAATTTTATACTTTAATCAGCTTGTTTTCCAAATTAGTTTTTAAGCTCTATAAAAGCAAATCCAAGTCTTGTGCTTTTCTCAGATTTCCTTTGTGCTAATCGAATTTACCGTCTGCTATAGCACAGCAAAATCAAAGTATTGGGATTTTTTTCTATGTGTATTTCTGAAAAAGCACTGTCCTGATCTTTGTTGAAGTGGTGATATTTTGGGTATCATAGTTGTGTCTCTAATATGTGGAGATTTTACTTTCTGTAAGTATTCAGAGAAAGAGATGAAGAATTCTTTCAAAAAATAGAATAAAAACTAATTTGTTTGCTGAAAATATGGATTGGAATCTTGGTTTTTCCATTTATTTATTAGCTAGGTGATTTTCATCTCTGAGTCCCAATTTCTCTGTATCAATAAGATGTGCCTAGTGATACCTCCTTTTTAGTGCAACACTGAGTTTTCTTCCATATTTCAATATTCAGATTAAAAACCAAAATAATAATATTTCTTCAATAAAAATATTTCTTAAAAGTGGCTGAGCCACTAGAGTACTATAAATCTGTACTGTAAACATGTGTGTGTGTGTGTGTGTGTGTGTGTGTATCTGAAATTGTTGAATTAATTGCAGAAAAGGGTATAGACCAATGTTCATCAAAGAAGTTTCTCTGGAAATGCTAATAGATGCTCCTGGGTGGGGGAGAGAGTTACAAATAGATGAAAAACTTGCAAAAGTGGTCAATAACCACAGAGTGATAATCAGTTACAGTGCATGAGACCCAATTTGCATCTTTATGGATGAGAATTATTTGCATTACTATCAATTTTTGCCAATTTCAGGGTGGTAAAATATCTCAGACACAATGAAAACTTAAAATAATCTCAATTCATAAGCTAGTCAGTAGTCTCTCTAAATTTCAGTTTTTTACAATATTTCCCTATACCACATCTTCTCAAACAGAATGCTATTCCTTCTAATCTTTTATTTAAAAGGAGCCTGGCATTAATTAACTTAAAAATACATGCACATATAACTCATTTAATGAGTATTTGGATAGAACATCTTCAGTTGGAAAGATACTGAACTAAAAGGGAAAAATTCAACATAGCAAGTTTTTTTAAAAGGTGATTTTAGCTTCTATTCAAATCAACAAGCTTTTCATAAGTACCTACTTTGTGATTCAAAGAAGAATGGTACCTTGTCTTTCAGGGGAACTTACAATGTCCTACCATCTATGGTATTGGGTTTCACCTCATATTTGCATAGGAACCCATGCCTGATAGTATATTTATGGAAGTATAGATTGTTCAGGCTAGAAAATAGCCAGAAAGAGGGT
This sequence comes from Mellivora capensis, assembly GCA_004024625.1. Lineage (NCBI taxonomy): Eukaryota > Metazoa > Chordata > Mammalia > Carnivora > Mustelidae > Mellivora > Mellivora capensis. Next base: position 2,768 of record PISX010009109.1, read on the forward strand.
TCCATAATTCAAGGAGAGTTCACTTAAATCCCCTTTACTAATGTAAACGGAAGACCCTCCAGTTATCATCTTGCCTTTTCTTCCAAACTCCCCCAGCAGGCTGATGGAAGAAAAATTGGCAAATCTAAAGGCAAACATTTGTCCTAGAACAGTACATTCCAAGTCCATAATTTAGAAAGATATATCTTCATTAAAAATCTTCTCATTATTATAAAGAAGCTCAGCTCCTCACATCTCAAACCACTTTTAATTAAAACATGGTCTTTGTTTTTGTGTAACTAAAAGGTCAATTAATGTTTTTTTAAAATTTGTATTCAACTAGCTAACATATAATAGTATATCATTGGTTTCTGGTGTAGTGCTCAGTGAATCATTGGTTGCATATAACACCCAGTACTCATCATATCACGTGTCCTCCTTAGTGCCCACCACTCCGTTACTTCATCTCCCCACCTACCTCCCCTTCCACAACCCTCTGTTTGTTTCCTAGAGTCATGAGTCTGTCATGGTTTGTCTTTTTTTCTAAAAACAACAACAAAAAACCCCTTTTGTCCTCAAAGTTTAACTTAAACTTCTGATATCAGGAAGCTCTTGGCGGGTTTAATCATCAAGATTAAATAATAATAATAATAATAATAATATTATAAGACCTTGTTTCAATTTCAGCTACTCTATTATGTACAATTAGACTGCATTGGGTTATTATAATGGTGTGCAGGAATTTCCTGGAGCTAACGGGTCCAAGTTGTGATTTTAAAACTATTCTGTTTATCCTATTTTTTCTGTCCTGTCTTATTGGAAGTGATACCTTCTCATTGCTTTTGGTGGACTTGAATCTAAGACCTTTTTTTAGTGTGCCACTTCTTTATACTGTTAGGGTAGATACTACCATGGCCAAAGCCCATGCATTTGTCCATAGAACCTATTACTTGGCACTTACACACATGGTCTTTACATGATTCCAAAACATTTCACATTCCTCTCTCACAGACAACATTGAAAGGTTCAGGTCAAGGCAGTGGCCAAATGGTTCTCTTTGTGGGTGAGTTTAGGATGTATGGTATGTAAGTGTGTACATCTGAACATATATGGAGCCATCAGTAATATATAGCAGAGTCTACAAACATTTTAAACAGTAAACATTTTAGGCATGGCAGGCTATGGGGACTGTTCTGAATTCTGGCACAATTGCTTCACTTGTTGTCATCATAGCACAAAAGCAGCCATAGACTGTAAGTACATGAATGGACACAGTTGTGTTCCAATAAAACCTCATTTATAAAAACATTCAGATGCCCCAGAGGCTATAGGTTGCTGACCCCAAAATATAGTAGAGTCTGGACAAGAAATCATAATGCCAAGGGATCCCAGCTTTGCCCCTTACCAGCCTAATGAACAGCTTAATTCTCTCATGTCACTTGAAATCATCATTTTTGTAAGATCTAAAATACTATACCAACATCTAAGATGGTATTCACTCAATCATTCATTTATTCAACAAATATATATCAAATGCCCACTGTGTGTCCAGAACTGCCCTAGAACAACAAAGTGGTAGTAGGTAAGAATGAGTCACATAAATTTTGGGAAGGGTACCAATATCAGGCTGTTGGGTGATTGTCAGGTTGAGGTCATAGGGTAAGATGACAGCCTGGTGGGAGTGGGGGGTTCCTCTGGAAGGAATTCATGTTCACACAGTCACTCATTTTGGGAAGTGGTTCATTCTGGGCAGGAAATGAGTTGGCACTTTGGGTTGGGGGTGTTCATACTTCTTTTTCTCTTTGGGCCTGGGGAGAGTTGGGCCAGATCCTAAGTAAAGAAAGGCATAATTAAATCTCACTGGGAAATGAGATGTTTCTTAGCTATGTGGAGTTAGGCCTCTAGTGATTGGTATCATCAAGTTCATGATTTTTTACTTAATGGAGCCTACGACCAATGGGAGAAGCAATCAGAATTTCTGGAGTAGGCAGTATGAAGGCTCAGAGTTGGAGGGTTGTTGGCCTCCAAAAAGCAATATCCCATCTAGTATCCAGAATAGGGTGTACATGGTGCAGGACCAAACCAAAATAATTTGGAAGCAAGAATCACTTTATTTTATAGATACTGGCAGAAAGTGAACAATGTGTAAACATTGTTCCTACAATCAAACAATTTTGGTACAGGGTGGTAAGTGTTTAGATAGAAGAGAGATGTCAAGGCAGAAATCGGATGCTTAACTTAGCCTGGGAATGATTCTTGAGCCATAAGGTCTGAGTTGAGATTTTATGAATGGGGTCAGGTTAACCAAGCGGAGAAGGGAGGGCAAGAACCAGGCAGACAAGAGGGATCAGCATGTGCTAAGTCAAGTGGCTTTGGAGGGAACAGTGCAACGTCATTAGGGATGTGAATCTGGAGTCAGACCATGGGCATTAAATCCTGGCCTCTCAGCTCCTTAGACAAGCTAATGCATTTCTCTGAACCTCTGTTTCCTCATCTAACACAGGAATGGCACTCTTGATCTCATAAAACAGTATTGAGGATGAAATAGACAACAGTATTGAAGGCTTCAGTCTGATGCCTGGAACCTGGTAAGGAAGCTCTCAGTCAGAGTTAGCAAATATGTAATATAAAGCTATTTAAGTAAACACACCAGAATTGATGAAGGAGCAATAATGAAAAGGTCACGTTCAGTGGAGGGCTGTGTATTTGAGTGTATGAAAGTAATTTTGGCCATAAGAATTAAGCTTCCTTAAGCATTTTCTGGCTTTCTCCTCATTGCGATGTGTCAATCCCATGACGGGTCGTGGCCTTTCTTCCCTTGACTGTTTCTGCGCCTGATGCTGACTGCACCCTGCCAGCTGTTAAAATGAAACTAGTTGCGAGAGCGGAAGGCGGACTCAGAAAGGTCACGGCAGTTATGTTCTCCGTGCGCCCAGCAGTGGGAATGGAATGATGAAATACCTCAGCAGGTTTTCCCTTGGAGCTTATTATTATTATTATTATTAATTTCTTTTCAGCGTAACAGAATTCATAGTTTTTGCACCACACCCAGTGCTCCATGCAATGCGTGCCCTCCATAATACCCACCACCTGGGTCCCCCAACCTCCCACCCCCCGCCCCTTCAAAACCCTCAGGTTGTTTTTCAGAGTCCATAGTCTCTCATGGTTCATCTCCCCCTCCAATTTCCCTCAACTCCCTTGGAACTTTCTGTTGACAAAGGGGGATCAGACTCCAATTCAGCATGATCTTAACTAGTCTAACGGACACCCTCAGCTGTTAATTCCTTACCTCGTTGCTAGTGAGTCTACACGTTTCCTGAGGGCTGGTGGCTGGGGCTCTCAGTGGATTCTTGGTTCTAGGCACGCCACTTTAAGTGGAAAAAGAGACATGCCAAGGCCAACATTTCACTGTATGAATAGGGTGGCCATGAGGGAGACACAGGGATGGGACCCTCAGTACTCCATTGCTCAACTATTGAGTAAACTTATTCAGACTAGTTTTCCCCGAAGTATGAAAGCATTCATTGGGCATTTGCCTCATGAACACCTTTGTTTGTCCAATGGCCAGTTTTTCCAGATGCAGATGATGCAGGCTTTGGTGAGTTTGAGGAAATATCATTCCTTTCGTCTTTGCCCTTGAGTTTCTTTCTGCTCCTCTCCCGCAGTGAAACTACTTTGCAGATATGAAATGTAACATAAGACCTCACATTTGTATGCTTTTCAAGCTTACTGTATGTTCTTCCCACAGCTTTGGAAAGGATTACGCTCCTTATTTTACAGTTGAGGAAATTTAGAGCGTCCATGACTCATCAAGAGCCTCCTGTTAATCACTGCCTGAGCTACGATTCAAACCCAGGTTTCCACACAGCCATTTCCATCCGCCACCTCCAGACGTGGTTCTCTCTTTCCTTGGCCATAGGGAAAGTACATCCCTTGCTCTAGACTACATCCCAAGCTTTCAACATATTGGTTACAGTCTTGTCCCAGCTCTTGCCCAAGATACCCAAGGGAAAGAGCTGGACCAAAAGTAATTTTTAAAAATTCAGCAATAATTACAAAAGAAGACCATCACGGTGACCTAATGACTTTTGGTAGTGTCTAGACCCTCATATCTGCATAAAGAGCAGAAGAGGAGAGAGAATCCATTTCCCCAAGTCACCTGGGAGGAAACAGGGAAGCATAATGGATTCAGAGAAATCTACACTTACCAGGGAAAATCATCTGAACCAGCAGCCTCAAACTGTTAGGTGCCATGAATCTCGGTCTTGTAGATCTTATCAAAATGCCAATTTTGTTTCAGTAGGTCTGGGTAGATGTGAGATTCTGCATTTTTAGCAGGCTCTCCGGTGATGACAGGGCTGCTGGGTTCAGGACACAGTATGGATAATGAGGATTTAAACCACTGACTCTTGGAGCTGGGGAGCTTAAAAATAATCCTGACGGCTGGGCTCGAACTTCAGAGATCCTAATTTAATTGGTCTGGGCTGTTTGCTGGGGATCAGGAATTTAAAAGTCTTTCAGTTGATTCTAAGGTACACCAAAATTGGATTTAAACTCTAGAGAGAGTATACCCACCTACAAAATGATTAGAACTACACAGAAATGTCTTATAGAGACAAGAGGGAGATAGATTATATGGCAAATATACTACACCTAGCTCACAGAGACAGTTCAATAAACCAAGTGAAGGTTTGGTTTTTTTCCCCCCTTTCAAATTCTCAGATGGCACAGATGGGTTCTGGCATCTGGAAACAGCCCCTTTCTTTAATAGCTGTCTTACTCTCCTGAGTGCTGAAAAACATTTCTAAGAAAAAAATGTGGCTTTCAATTCACATTTCCATACTTTTTAAAAAATGCATAGTCCTTTTTTTTTTTTTTTAAGATTTTACTTATTTGGCAGAGAGAGACACAGCAAGAGAGGGAACACAAGCAGGGAGAGTGGAAGAGGGAGAAGCAGGCTTCCCGCCGAGCAGAGAGCCCGATGCGCGACCCGATCCCAGGACCCTGGGATCATGACCTGAGCCGAAGGCAGATGCCTAACGACTCAGCCACCCAGGCGCCCCTGCATAGTCCTTTTTTTCTCTTTTGGATGGCTTGTTTGCTATCTTTCCTCTAGAATGTGGCCTGTGTTTAAAGAGATTTTCTTTGATTTTTCGTTTAAGAAATAGTTATTGAACAGCTGTTATGTCCCAGGAACTGTGCTGGGCTGTGAGGACCCAGTGCTCAATAAGATTGATAGGATTCCTGCTTTCCAGGCCTTTGGATGCTGGAAAGAAAGTATAGAGAGGGCTAGAGGGAAGGGCATCATGTACTAAAGAATGGGACAAGTGGGGAAGAAGACGGCAGGGAATTAGGTGAGGCCAGAAGAGTCAGGAAGACTTCTTTAAGGAGATTGGAACAGTGACAGGAGTTAACCAGGCAAAGAGAGTGAAATGAATATTCCAGGCAGAATGAGGAGCACTTGCAAACACTGAGTGGCAAGGCTGAGCACAGAAGGTTTCAGGCACTGGGAGAATTTCATTGTTATTTGAATATCAGTCATAAGGTGGGAGGGGGCATGAAACAAGAGAAGAAGGAAAGATCTTGATGGGGAAGGAGAGAGCTTAGATTTTAGGAAGGCTGGGTCCACAGTGGTTGGAGAATGGAATGTCGGAGTGGATGTTCACACAGGAGGGCTTGAATTCCAGTTCTACTACCCACTGGCTGTGGGATGATGGCCGTGCTACTCAACGTTTCAGAGACTCAATGTCACTGTCGGCAATGTGGGGAGTAGAATACCTACCTCCCAAGCTGTTTAAGATTAAATGAGTGAGTGAGTATGTGAGAAGTGCAGAACATGTAAGAGCTTCCAAAGTGGCCATGATTGTTCTCAGTACCCAGAATGATGGTGCCATCTAAAGATGGGATTTGTGAGGGGTAAAAGAAGATCCAGGTTGTGAGTTAGGTGGTGACAAGGTTAACATAGTAAGAGGGTAACAAGGGTAACAGGAAACAGGGATAACATGGTGACAGGTGACATGGTGCTCCCGGGCCCAAGAGAACTGGGTGAACTGGACAGATGTTGATTAGATGGGAAATAGGAAAGAAGGGTTATGAGAGACTCAGATCATCCTTGATATTTAAAACATAGGAATAGTGACAAGTTTGGGATGAGTCTGGGAAAGTCAGTTTCACATGTTGAGATTGTATCCATCAGGGATCATTTGCAGAGAACAGATGTCCCTCCAGCTTGTTAGCAGGAAGGCACTTATCCCAGCATATTAGGTGGCTTACAGACTTGCCAAGAGGGCTGAAGAAAGAGAATCCAGGCTGAGTTTTTGGAAACGACTTCTAATGCTACCCCTCACAATGGGGCTGCTAGGGTAGCTGCTATCTCTTCAACAATCTTGCAATCAGGAAGCTGCCCCTTTAGAGCCATAACACGGCTGTTTCAAACAGGAAACCACCATAGTCAGGAAGCCACTACTGCTGTCAGACCTAGAACCACTGCATAACTCCAACAGATCATGTCAGCAGAATGAATGCTCCTGTTCCTACAGCAGACTCCCCACGCCTCCCAACCTAGTATCTGAATGCTGGGACCTCTGCAGATGCACCTGCAGAAAAACCAAACACCCCCCACAGCTGGGCTTGCCGACAGACTGGACAATGGGCTAAAATCTTGTTCCTCTTGGACAACACACTTCTAGAGAGTTAGGAAAGTATATTTTAAGCCTTCCGACTTCTGGAGCAGGGAAAGTCATGCTAGAATCATACTTTGCCGACTGTGGGTTGTGACTCATGACAACATCATAGAAATCAATTCAGATGGTCATGACAAGATTTTTTTTTTTTTTTAGTCACAAGTATTAAGTGTTACTTAATGTAACCATTGTCTTAGGGTTTTTTTGGGTGTGTGTGTGTGTGTACATATCTTTGTTTGCAAATAAAGCATTTCTTCTTCTGAGCCACAGTAAAAAACAAAACAAAACAAAAAAACAACCAAAAAACTTTTAAGTCCCTACTGTAGATGTGGAGTGCCAATCTTCTGTTGCAAGATCTCAGAAAGAACTCATGGGTAGAGCCCAGCGGCTACTGAATATATGGGGTTGAACTGTAGGAGCAATCAAAGCTGGAGATCTAGGTCACGCAGTCATGGGCAAGAAAGTATCATTGAAGCCAAGGAGAAGTTGAGTAAGCCATTCAGGGAGACCGGATGGAGTGTGAAGAGAAAGGTAGGGGACAGACACCAAGAAATAAAGACATTTGGTCTTGAGGGAGAATTTTCTATCTGGGGTTGTGCTCATCTTCTTGCACTGTGGTATTTTTCATTTGCTTTCCAGGAAGAGAACTGGATCGAGGGAAGCCCCAGAATGCTCTGGAAAAACCAGCACCTGGCATGGGGGCCTAGCACCACACTGGCCCTCAGGACTGGTGTGTGGAATGCATGTACAGAGCACAGAAGTTCTAGGAAAGAAGGAAAGAGTTTTTTTGGATTCCCAAGCTCCAGCTTATGCGCTGTGACCACAGAGGGGTCTAGCCTCGCTAAAAGAGGATGTAGCTTTAGGATAATAGTTATAGTTTTCAGGGAGTATTTCTGCTCTACAGAAAAATGGCAACAAGGAGTGGGAGCTGTACAGGAAGACATGCTCATTGAGGCAAAATTGGGAGGCAAACTAAGTGTTCATCCATAAGAGCCTGGCCAATCCAGTATATTCAAACCATGAAATAGGATATCGCAGTCAAACAAGTGAGCTAGATCCACAGGTGTCAGTCTGTAAAAATCTCAAAGAATTTATGTCACCTGAAAAATTTCAAGTCACAAAATATGATATGAAATATGATATCATTTATTGAAAAAAAATTCATTTATTGAAATTGTTAAAGCCATACAAAATTGTACTTTATATTCTTATGGGAAAACAAGTCTAAAATTATCCAAGAAAAGTGGCTGGGCAAACTTCTAGGTGGCTATCTCTGGGGAGGGTGAAGGGAAATGGATGGAGAGTGAGGCTTTACTCTATCTGCCGTGTTTTATTTTTAAAAGGAAGCAGAAGCAAACATGGCAAAATATTAATCGTTATTAAATAAGAAGTGAGGAATGGGAGAAATACTACTTTCTGTTGTTTTCATAATTAAAAATAAATATAACTGTACATACATTTTGCAATGCCCAGAGCAAGAATAAAGCTTCCTCCCCAACTGCAGGTTAAGCAGATGACCTGAAAACAATTACTAGGTGAAAGCAGGGACACTCTCTTACACACACGCACACACGTACATGCATGTGTATACACACATAGTACACATGTGTATACAACACACATGTATGTACACACATATACTGATATAAACATACACAGATAGCTATACATACATATACACACATATATGTATAAATTTAGATTAAAACAATAAGCTTTTATTTTTAAATTATCTCTTCAGTTTCTGAGAGATTGAACTTTTACATATGGGGTCCTGGCCTTTTTCCGTGATTTGCCTGTGTACTGAATCCAAAAACTATCTGAGTCTCACATTTGAATGATAATCTTGGAGGATCTGAGTGGGGGAAAAGAAGAACAGAGAAAGTCCCTGAATGCTGGGGACCACCCCAGTGCAGGGGTAAAGAAGTGACCTGAGGAATTACAGGAAGGCTACAGAATGAGACCAGTAAAGCCTGGTAGGAAATCATGAAGAAGGGAGCCAAGAGGTTGGGCTTCACTGCTAGCTCAAATCCCAGCTCTGCTCTAACCACACGTGAGGACTTGACAAGTCTCTGCCCACTGTCGGGCATGCATTCAACCACTGGCTTAGCTCATCAATCAGCATCTTTCCAGAGACGACACTGACTGACTTCTCAATCCTCTTAATGTGAGTTCTAGAAGCTTCTCCTGTTCGGTAGATTCTGCATAACTTCCTTCAGCACTTCCTCCTTTTCAGGCCTGTTCCTATCAATCCTCGTTGGGGTGCAGGGACCTCTTCTGAGCCAACCTTTGTGTGGCTGGGGAATTCTGAGAGGAAATAGGGTAAGTTAAGGAGGCGTTGGTGGGTAATAGACAGATGGGGTGAACAAAAAGTTACTAAATGTGGAGAAGGAAAGTCTTATGAATTCCCCAAGGGCAGGAACACATTTTGTCTACACTGACTTTTTTCTTATCAGTTTACGCATTGCCCTTTTCTACACTTTCTGCAAGTATACTGTGTGTGTGTGTGTGTGTGTGTGAGAGAGAGAGAGAGAGAGAGAGAGAGAGAGAGACTGCAAGTGAGCTCTGGGTTTTTTCCCAGGGAACATATGTGTCGGGTAGCCTGAGTTCCCAGGTAGAAGAATTATTTATTTTACTTGCACAGATGATATCACATTCCCGGGGGCCTGGTTAACCCTCAGGGAGCAACAGAATCTGGTTTTGGGGTGCCTGGGTGGCTTAGTCTGATAAGCATCTGACTTTGGCTCAGGTCATGATCTCAGGGTCCTGGGATTGAGCCCTGCATCGGGCTCCCTGCTTGGCGAACCTGCATTTCCCTCTCCCTCTGCCTGTTGCTCCCACTGCTGTGCTCTCTCTCTCTCTCTGTGTGTCAAATAAATAAAATCTTTAAAAAAGGAAGAATCTGGTTTTAAGCTTTCCAGCTTATCTATGCCCTATTATTCTCAGTTGAGTTACTCCCCTTTATTATTCCCCTTTATTTTTTTGTCTTGCTAGAAGACTCCTTAGTGCTGTGCCCCCTGTGTCTTCAGCTGTTGGCTTGCAGTCTGCAGGTCATTGCTTGACAGAGACTGAGAGCAGGAACCACTCAAGTATAAAAGTCAGGTGCCTCTGCTCAGAGAGTTGAAATCTTTCTCAAGTTTGAATATGAGACAGTAGAAAATTTGCTTAGTGCACACAACCTTAGATTCGGATACCTTCTCAAGAATGCGAGAGTTGGCTTAAGCAAGGTTCATTTGTCCTTCAGAGTTCGGGTATAATTCAAATGCCAGGTGCTCTCTTACTTGCTGGTTTGGGGTCCTCAAAACATGTCTCTGTGTTTACTACATACTTGGCTTGCTGAATTCAACACCTCTTCCAATGCCCGCTCCTCCCAAAGAATCTACTGATAGAAAGCATTAGGAGAAATGCAGACTTTACTGAATATTTCATAGAGGAGGCCGAGGAGGAGTTTGACATAGCACATTGCTCAGCAAATGACTTCAATTTTTCTTCAGCTATTTTGTTTTTTTGAGTCCTTCTCATCCATACCAACACTGCTGGCTTTTTCTTCTTTTCTTCTTTAACACTTTTTCAAGTTTTTCTCTGACAGACTTTCCTGATTTCCTACATTTTTCTTTTCCCTGCCACCTTTCTTGAGAAAAATGCAAATTTTGCTCCATTCTTTTGGATGGCAGTAAAGGGTCCCTTTTGCTTCTGAAGCAGAAACTCTGGGGTATTATACTTCAAGCTCAATGGTCCTTTTCAAAAGATAAGGTGTTCCTTCCAGAAAAGATGGATGGATGTAAAGGTAGGTTGGTGTAGCTACAGAAATCTCACAATTACTCCAATCAGGAGAGGAGGTTGCCATTGTTTAGAAGTCCTCACCATGTTCAGGGGCATCATCGTTTATCAACAACATTCAGGGCCCTTAATGGCCCTCCACCACAGAAATGGCTCCCTGAGAGGCATTTGAAAAGGAGGGAGCAGAAAGAGATCATGTGAGAAAGGACAGCAGCTGGTCCCTGACCAAATGGCCACATCACCATGACCAGTGCACGCCAATGGAGTGTTTGCTGACTGCATAGCCCTTCCCTATAGGAAACGAGAGTTGTATGTTATTGATGTGTTGTCAGTCTTAACGTGGATGGAGTCAAGCCTGGTCAGAAGGATTTCCAAATACCAGGAGGCCTCTTAGATTTGGATGGTCAGTTGGGTAGTCCTTTCTTTTACACATTTTAGATCCCACAGTTCACATAATTTGGGAAGGTACCCTGAACCTCCTCCCCAAATTCTGACTCCATTGTGGTGACATGCTGCCAGATCCTACTAGAACCATCAGATTTATACTGGTGTGAGGCGAGGGCCTTCCCTTTGGCTGGGGGCTTCTACCTGGAATCTGAATTCACAGGTCTGGGACAAGACATCCTGGTCTTCTGAGATGGAAGAGATTTTGGAGAGGTTCAAATCCAGCCCATTCATTTTCCAGACATGGATCCAGAGTTCCAGGGAGGGGAAAGGAATAGCTCCAGGTCATACAGTGAGCCAGTTAGTGGTTGGGCCAGGGCATAAATCCAACCCTTCTGATGCCCATGTGGGGCTTTTCCCACATACTTCCTTGCTTCCCTGCCTTCTGTTTGAAAAACACTTCACTCAAAACTGTTTTTTTTTTTTTTTAAAAACCCTGGAGCTGTATCTTCCCAAGAGACAGAAGGAGAAGCATATTATTTAATACCCTTTGTGGTTTCAGTCTTGGTCTAGAGTTTGCTTTTTGCCCAAGTGTTTGGATGGATGAAGTACTGTATGGTAGAGAGTGGCTTTCTTCCTGAAGGCCAGAAGAAATGGTTCAGTCTGAACTACTATATAAGAAGATAGACAACACATTCTCAAGGGGGAAGGTGTTTGTATCCACATACTGGAATTTATCCACCTTGACTGATATGGTGGTGTTGACCTGGAGGTACTCCAGCAAGAATTGAGAGAGATTTTGGTATATGTTTTTGGTTTGCACTCCAGACTCACACACTGTTACCAGCGTCTGCTTTTTGACGTCTTGGTTGATGAGAAGCTCCAACTTCAGGTCAACAGAATGTTCTGGGCATTTCACGAGAAATTGTAGTTGGCAAATGATGACATACCAACCTGGGAACTGGATTACCAGATTCCCATCCTGATATATGACTCCATGAACAAGGCCATCTTTGTTCCAAGACAACTTGGATTTGTTTATATGCTTTGACACTGGAGAGAGAAGGACAAAAGGAATTACTGGGCAGATCGGAAAATGTGAGTTTTTATTCAAGGTTTCCCATTCAAGACCCGTGTTTTCTAAAACATTGCCTGCTGTTCTAACCATCTGGAATCTCTTCCATGTTACTTATTTTAGGTGCTGCTTAATATTCAAGGCACAGGTGCAAAACTAGCCCTGTTTCTCTTCTCTAATGCTTTAAGCTGGAGGGTCAAAACACATATGGAAATGGAATACTACCTCTTATAGAATTATTTTCCACTTATATATTATATTATCATATTATATTATTATTCTGTTATTATTATAATTATTAAACTTCCCCTTTTCAGACCCTGTGCTCCTGGACTATATTCCCCACAAGTTCTAGACTATCATGTTCATTCAATCAATCAATCAATCAATGTTTCATCACTAAGGGGCTACTAGTTTATAAGCATTGCATCAAGTATCTGAGATAGGGATAATCAGTTTTGTTCAATTAGTAACGAATTTAGGCATCAAGATGTCCAGGAGAATCTCAGTCTTTTGATTTTCACAGCAGGACTCATCTTTTAGCAATTCATTGTCTCATTTTTTTAATGTCTTCCTTTGGGCAGCCAAACATAATTGTGTAGACCCCACCAGTGTTCACTAAGGGGCTCTTCCCAGCTGGGGTTTTTAGAAAGCAGAGGATGGGCAGACCGTGTGGGCCGCTATGTTTGCATGGAAAGCCAAGTCTCTGTGAGTCCAACAAGTGAAAATCAGCACTGATTAGTCAGGGTGCCTTTCAGAACTGGAAAGCTGGCCTTCATTTTAATTGCCTCCATGCCTTCCCTTTAAACCTCATTGCAATTCAACTGGAGAGTGAGAACTAATCTAGCTGCAAAATTGAATTTTTAAAATGGGCAGAATGGCTATTCAGAGAATCTTGGCCATCCTCTCCGTATCTCGGCTTTCCAGCCTAAGTTCCTCGAATTATTTCCTTTAGAAGGGGCCTCTTAGCTGAAGCATACAGCAATATGCAAATGGACTGTGTGGTGACATGTTCATTAAATTGTCAGTCAGGGGACAAGGCAAGTTCATGGTTCCCTTGTGAAGAACCTGACAGAGGCAGAGACAAAGAGCTTGCTTCCCTTCCATGAGGAAAAGTACTGTGCACTTGGCTCCAGACTTACACGTGGCTGAATAGAGAGGGAGCCCGAGCGTCGGACACAAATCCCTTGGAGGCCAGGCTGACAACACAGAAAAGTGAAGGAAGTTTTAGAAGGCCACAGGAAGTGGCCCTCAGATGGTTAGAGTTCCTGGATTCATTACTGACCTTGGAGGTAGGCCCATGACTTCTTGAATGGAGACTTTTCCAGTACACATGAGATGTCCTCTGAGCAATTTCCTAAAAGTAAGGAGATCACATATTAAATGTCTTTCTCTGCTCTGGGTACTGGGGACACCAGTTCTTTTTCCATGACACTTGGATGGAGACAATTAGTATTCTGTTTCCATTTGGGGGCCTAAAAGGAAACCTGTTTGTTTCTTATTTTGCCATCACATACTTTAGGGTTCTTTGGAATTGGCTGCTTCTACAAGGACTGGAAGTTGGGGGAAGGAAAACAAAGATGACCTGAGCTCCCCTAGGTATCAGGTGCCATTCCTGTCCCTAATTACTTGTCCCTACTTACTTCACTTCACTCTTGAGGCAACTCTACGAGAGTGGTATTATTAAGTCCCTTTTACAGATGGGAAAAATTCTGGGCACCAGACAGATTAAGTATACTGTCCCACCTTATTCAGCCAGGCAGTGGTGGTCAGAATGAAAGTTCTGGTAGTGATTACTGCAATTCTGCCTTCGAGAGCACAGCAGATACTAATCTGTGCACTTTTACATGTTTCTGCTGATCGAATTCTCCAACTAACTCGGCAAAGTGGATGTCCTGATGCCTAGACAGTGCCAATGATACAAAGTCAAGCAAGTTGGTGGTACCGTTGAGATTCACCCCCATGTCTATCTGATTCCAGAAGCTAGTTTTCTTCCTCCAAGCCATTTGCTGGACAGTGAAGATAAACACATTCTTGTACTCAATTTTAAGAGGATATAGGATCAAAGAGATCTAAGCAGGAGCCTGCTATCTGGAACTTCCTTGGCAGGGGAAAAAGACGGTGTTTATGTCATCATGGTATTTAAGAAACAAAAATATTTTTAATATATGCACCAGTGATACTGGCTTAGGAGCTTCTTATTATAGAAACTATTTTATATGCAAAGAGCCAAGTTATACATTTCCTGCAGTGACTCATGAGTTCAACTTACTCTGGGTGAATTCCTACTTCTCTTCGGACGTTGGTTTCCTGTCTATGCAACTAAGACCTGACATTGACATCTTTTTGATGATGTCATCAGAGTGACCATTCATTCCATCCATCAGAGACAAGGCAGCCATGGGCCCGTTGGGTTGAAACAGCCACACCCTGATGTGTTTGCTCCCTGGATCTCTGAGTAGTATCTATTGGGCTCACAATATTCCCCTATTTGCATCTCTGCCCCAGGCCTGAGAAAATCCCTCCCCAACCTTCCTCACTTCCCCACAGGAGCCTTGGAGAGGTTGGAAGTTAAGCAAACAGTTCCCTCTGCTGTCTGAATTAGCTCACTGCTAGCAGCAACCCCTGCAGAAGCAGGAAGCAGTTTTGATCCTTGTCTGTCCTGGACCCATAGATGCTCTGGCCCAAAGTGTCTTCTTGGTGATGAGGGCTGGTAGACCAGTTGCCATTTTTTTGATCCCATCTCTTTACCTGGCATTCTTGTCCTGCCTACTTCAGCCACAGCCCATGCTCTTGAAGGGTTAGATTCAGGGATACAACATAAGGGGGGGGGGGGCTCATTTTCTAAAGTACTGTGAGAGCTGTTAAGAGAGTTCCCCCCGGCCAGCCTCCCCCTTTTTAGGGATATAGAACATAGAGTCAGAAAACATTGCAGCAAAGGCATATGTGGCCTTATCTCTTTTCTGCTGGGAGTCCTTAGGGACTTTGCTATGCCTGCTGGATCTGGGCCAGATCCTCCATAGAAGTTCATGGTCCCTAGTGTTCTGTCCCTCCTTCATTCTCTAGTCTCACTCCACCTTCCCTCCTTCCCTTGTACTCCTGATCCCTACAGCAGTAGCAATAATGCAGACAATAAAAAATAGCTAACACAGACTGAGTGATGGCCATTTTCTGGGTTCTCTGCTAAGCATGCTACATTTGATCTTTCACTTAATTCTTACAGCCACCCCATGAGAAGGGTACTACAGTGATTTCTTTCTTTCTTTCTTTTTTAATGGATGCACATAGATTTAAAAAAAATTATTATCAACATATAATGTATTATTTGTTTCAGGGGTACAGGTCTGTGATTCATCAGTCTTACACAATTCACAGCACTCACCACAGCACATACCCTCCCCAGTGTCCATCACCCAGCCACCCCCTCCCTTCCACCCCTCTCCACTCCAGTGACTTCTGTCTTGTACATAAGGAAACTGAGGCTTTCAAAGGTTAATGCCTTGTTCACATTTGCACAACTCATCAGTGGGAGAGTGAGGTTCAAACCCAGGTTGTCTGACTTGAATGACCCGGGTCGATTGCTGATGACTATACTGGTGTTTGGGGGCGCCATGGCCCCCAAACATGCATATTAATTTGCCTCTCCACCTGGAAGCCCCCCTTTACTGGGAAAGTTATTCCTTATTTAAAGCATGGCCTCGAAGTCATCTCTGACCTTCCCTCTGTTTGCCTATTTGCTTCCTCCATTAGACTATGAACCCTCAGAGCAGAGACAACTATTTCTATATCCCCACTGCTCAGCCCAGAAGATGCTCTGTAAATGTTTATTGAATTGAATCATCTCTTCTCTCCCTCTTACTTCCCTCTGTGGATGTCAGCTGCATTCTGGCATGAGTGAGGCTAAATGGGGATGCTTAGTTTGCCTTTCCCCTTGGGCTGGAATAGCACCTTGCCTCATTCTCCCATAGTTCTTCAGATGAGCGTAGATTAAATGGGAGGAGAGGACTCATGCCCTAGGCTGAGGCCAACATGCGATGCTCAGACTAGGTTCCGCTCATTGGCTGGAGGCCCCCCTCACAACATGTCACTT
This sequence comes from Mellivora capensis, assembly GCA_004024625.1. Taxonomy (NCBI): domain Eukaryota; kingdom Metazoa; phylum Chordata; class Mammalia; order Carnivora; family Mustelidae; genus Mellivora; species Mellivora capensis. The sequence continues at coordinate 18,759 of PISX010009109.1, forward strand.
GTGGTGGCATCTGTCAGGTGAGCTTCCGTAAACAGGCAGGTGGCTGGAGAAGTACAAGCCTGGGCTTGCCTCTCACACATGCAGGTTCTGTTTTTCCTTTCCCCTTTGGTCTTTGTATGTTTGGTTGGTTGACCTCAGCTGTAATTCTGAGAAACCCAAGGATGGAAAGAAAAAAAAAAAAAAGAACACGCCTCATTCTGAAGCATTTGCATTTCCTGAAGTCAAATGGCAAGGTGTATTTTAGTTTTTCTTTAAGAATCTTTTCAAGCAAAAAGTGGTTTCAAGCAACAGGAAAAAAACAGGTAACCCTCTCCATGAATGGCTTTGATGAAGCTGCCCGAGGCAGGGGGCTGGGAAAGGGGACACTGGAGGAGCTGTTGGTGGAAGGGGGTGGCTGAATGTGGAGAGGAGCCCAGAGGAGGGCCTGGCTGTTGGCGATTCACATCTGACAGACTGTCAGCAGGAAGGAACCGCAGCCTGCTCCCTGGGGCCCAGACACCAAGGCTTTACGTGGAGGTTTGAAGAGATGAAGCACTTGGTTCCTGACTAGCATTGCCCTCATCCCCATTTCTTAGATGAGGCAATAGGAAGACCTTCTCTAGGGACACACATCACACTGTAAATCACAGGGCTGGCCCCTCAACTATTTGACCAGTTAGTGCTATTCAGAGCTGTGCTGGGCTGTTTTGAGGGTCATTTCACCAGCCATGTGTCACCCTCTGGGTCTGTGATACAACTTTCTCTTTCAGTTATGAAGACAGGAAGGAGTGATTTGTAAATAGGTGGTGGGACCTGCAGCAGGAAGCCTGTGATGTGCCTGGCATTTTTGAGTGCTGGGAGCATGGGCAGCAAAACATCTCCTTTCCCAGCTGAGTGTGCTGTCTAGAGGGGTTTAGTTGGAAGAACTTACCACTCAGCGGGGGGATAATGAGAAATGTTTGCAAGTCATGGCTGAGTTGGTGGCCTGGGAGTTAGAATCTAGGAATCTTCCCTCTCTGGGTCCTAGTGTCCTTAGCTAGATGAAGAGCAGTGTGGGTTTGATGGCCTAGAAGGGCCCTTCTAGTTTGTTCTAGCGGGCTGTGTAGACTCAACTGTACGTGGTCAGGATTGCTGCAGCAGGGGGAATGTCAGTCCCAGTTCCAACAGTCTGTCCTTGTGGGCATGTTGCTCTACCCCATCTAGGAGACTCTCTTCACATATTTAAATCTCCAGACACCCACAGTGGTAGAACAGAATGTTTTAGGTCTGGGGTCAATCTAAGTTATGAACAGGCTGATTCTATAAGGCTTTGCATGGCTGGTAGAAATGGAAGTTCCTGGAGAGGTTACCCGGTCCAGGCTTGGTAAACATATAACCCACATGCTCCTCAATGTTACCCCCTTGGCAGACTTGTCCTAGGTCAACCCATGAATTAGTGACAGAAGTAGGAACAGAGCCTGGACATGTTACCCCTTCTATGGAGCATTCCATCTTTCAAACAACTCAAGTGCTCTGTGAATTTCTCTGAGGACCAAGGCCTTTAGATGGGCAAGATTTGTAAGCCCAGACTTGGCCTCCTCTAGGATCATGGAACTTTTCTGAGCATTGTTTGGAAACCTGAAGAGAAGCATGTGTCAATAAAATTCTCTTGGCCACTTTTACAGAAGAGAGAACTAGAAAGAGAGAGATGTTGCCTAAAATGCTTGAACAGACCATGTTCTAAAGGCACCTGGATGGTTCAGTCAGTTAAGCAGCTGCCTTCACCTCAGGTCATGATCTCAGAGTCCTGAGATGGAGCCCTGCATCAGGTTCCCTGCTCAGTGGGGAGTCTGCTTCTCCCTCTGCAAAGCCTCCCATTCCTGCGTTCATGCTCTTTCTCTCAAATGAAATCTTAAAAAGATAAGAAAAGACCATATTCTAGAAAGCAGCATAATGGCAACCTGAAGACTGGACACTGCCTTGGGATCTTAAAATGTTAGACTTGAAAAGGCCATTTGACACAAACTTAACCAAGACCCTGTTCTATGAGTGGGAACATTAATCCCAGAGGAACTGATGGTCTGGCCCAAGATGGGTTCAGAGGACTAAGACTCTCCTGATTCTTAGTCCGGGGCTCTGTCCTCCGGTTAGTCCTTCCACGGAGGAGGAAGTGTTAAATGTAGGAAGAAGTGGGTTTGCAGCCACCATGCACACTGGGCTGAAAACTGATGAGACAGCTGGAGGTGCTGGGAAAAGATGGCTAATGAGCCTTCTTGACTCCCTCTCGCAGATGAATGCCAGCAGGTGACTTTAGGGCCATGTGCTGAACCCTGCCAAGTCATAAGTCATCAGCTTTGATTGGGCTTCCATCAAGATTTAGCAATGCCCAGAGTGGCAAAACAAACCAGGCCAACCATTCCAGCCAGACAGTATGTGGTCTGACTGCTAGGCACCTTCTGAGCAAATATTCAGACAAGACAAGACAGAGTGCATCTGGGCTCAGATCAAGGTGTTTAGCTGTTACTTCCCCTTAAGGACCCTCAGTTATCGCATCTATAAAGGTGGCTGATAATACTCAACCCAAATGAATGCTTGTTGCAAAGACACCATGAATGTAAAGTGTCCAGTGTAGCATGTGGCTTAGAGGAGATATTCAGGAAACGGTAGTCCCTTCCTCCTCTACTCCTCTTGTCCTTGTGAGACAACTTAGCCATGCCCCTTGGCAGAATGAGCCGGCTGACGAAACACTCATGAAAGCAAAGCTCATGGCATTATCTGATGGACTGAAGTTTCTCAACTAGCACATAAATGTTTGAGGCCGTCTGATGGCTTCCACAAGAGTGTGTAGAATGCTCCTTCCATCTGCTGAAAATATTTTAAGCCTTCCAAGAAGGAGAGGAATTACCCAAATGACGGCATCTACCAAGTTCTTGGCAGTCCCTTCCTCTGACGGGATATCCAGGAGAGTCCCAACAGTGACATCTAGGGGAAGTCTCTCCAGTAAAATTTATCAGTAGAATTTGGAATCAAAGGGAATCCTTAACCTAAGGGTCATTTCAGTGGGCTTCAACTAGGCCATTTCCTCGATGCCACAAAGCCAACTAGTGATAGAAGGACTCCAAGATGGGTTATTTGTTCAACAAAGCACAGTGAGGTGACTTGAGATTTACAAACAGCACTCGGGGAATAGTCATCTTACATGCTCAGTGTTAAGCACAGGGAAAGTGACTAGTAGATACAAATGGCGGTCAAGCTGGAATTCATTTGAATTTCTTGGCAGTTTTTTAGAATTTTGGAGTCTTTTCAATCTTGAGCTTGTAAGATCAACCTATCTGACCACCTGACTTAATCTAAATGCAGGTGGCATTAATATTATTGGGGGGTAGTTAGGCATATAAAGTGTGTAATTCAAAAGGTAAAGTGAATCTGAAGTCACATGGTGAAATCTGCTAACGTCTTAAATAATCTTTTTTAAAAACGCCTCCTAGCTATTCTAGATGCAAAGGTATGACAGTGCACTTGGGAAGTTAGGCTTAGGATTAAACAAGCTTGGCTTCCCATTCCTCCTCTGCTACTTTACTAAGTTGTGTGGCTTTGCATAAGTCACTCAGCCTCTTTGAATACTCCCCCAAAGGGAGGATAGTAACAATCTGCCTTGAAGAATTGCTGGAAGGTCAGATGAGATCATGCATAGCTATGAGCCCTGTGCCCACCACCCAAAGGATGCCAGGTGATAGCTGGTTCCTGCCCCCTGGTACAGGACTTGTTTGCTGGGCTGGTAGAAATTCAAGCCAACACAGGTGGCGAGCAGAGAGCTTGGGTGAAATGTATCTCCTACCTTCCCTCTCTCCATCCTTTTCTCCCTCCGTCCCTCCTTCCTCCTCCTAAGTCTTTTTCTCTCCCTTTTCCTTCCCTGAAGTATTGGAAAGATGGGGGATTTCTTCTAGATTTAGATTTTAATCTGTATGTGCTAAACTCAATACAAATTTTAATATGTTTTCCAGTGATCCGAATGTTTTTTCCTCTCCTCTCCTCTTGTCTCTGGACCCCTCTCCTGTCCTCCCCCGCTTCTCCTCTCTCTTCCCCCTTGGCTTTCCATGGCAGTAGGGGGGATTACAGTACAGATTGCTCTAACACTCTGGATGGCCTCTGTAGGACTCCATTCCATTCATTCTGAGCGGCCCTTTTTCTAGTTTATTTCTTGCGGAGAGATTCCTGACTCCTGTTAGCTCTGCCTTAAGGAACAGTCAGTATAACAGCGCGCTTTGCATTTAAAGTAAACGGAGAAGCAAATAGGCTCTTTAAGGCCTGTGACTCTCTGAAAAGCAATGTGCCCCCCTGAGCAGAAGTACCCCCTCTTGCTGTGAAAAGTTAAAAAAAATAAAAGGCTCAACACAATGGGTGAATTGGGCAATTGTGAACTAGATCATTCTATCTGGTAGACGTGAGGTAGGTCTCTGCTGTTTGCAGGGTTCTGGGCATGGGGGAGGCTGCTGCTTCTCTGCCTGCCTCCTCCGCCCTCAGTGCGGCATCCTGGTGGGGATGGGACAGCAGGGGGAGCTGGGGATCCTGAGCCGCAGGCCTCCGTGGGTCAGTTTCATTGCCTTCAAAGGCGGTTTTTATTGTCTGTGAGCCGGTGATTGTGTCACTGGGCACAATGAAGAGCAAACCTTACTTGATCTCTTTTAATGCCCACATTTTCTTTTTTAGCAGAGGGAGTTAGGGAGGAGGGTAATCTGCCAAGCCACGTAAAAACTGTCCATTGTACAAACAAACGAGAAAAAACAAAACAAAACTGTCCATTGTTAGAACTGTAAAATACCCCATTTGTCTAATTCCAGGAATGTCAGCCTCAAAACAAAATCCATGCCAGGCTCAGGTCATCTGGCTGGTTCTCCTCACTCTTGACATTTTAGACAACAGGACATTCCAGGCCCCTGAGAGGGAAAACACACGGCTTCAAGTCCCAGGACTGGAATGCAGGTATTCCAAAGTTCGACCTTGTTCTCTGTCTTTGCTCCTGCCTCCAGCTGGGTACTGGATTCAGGAGAAAGTTTGCAGAGGAGGGCAGGGAATTGGTCTATGCACTGGTTCCCCTTCCTCAGGGCCTCCAGGAACCTGTGGAGAGGAGGCACCCCGTGACACAGGAAAGGCTGACTTCTTACTGGAGGCTATGGGGAGGGAAAGAATCTCCCAGCCTCATGATGCCTTAGCTGCATAATGCCTTAGCGAGGGTTTCAATTCAGCTTCCAAATTCCCTACGTGGACTGTTCATGACCCCTACTGCTGCAGAACTCCATAATAAAAAAACAAACAGCTGTGGGAGCAGGTGATGAGGAAGCCATAGTGTTGGAAGGGTGCCCAGCCCCGGGGAACCAACTGGTACGGGCACTGGAAGGAAGCACAGGGTGTTGTCCTAAGCATCTGGCAATACAATCCTGGATAAGCTAAGAGGGAATGAGGCAAGACCTCCAAATCCAGGCTGACTCCCTACTAGTTGTGTAATCTCAGGCAAGTCAGTCAAGGTAGCCAAAACCATTCTATGACATAAATGTTGAGTTTGTGGGGCGGGGGGTGGGGAATGATAATGGGGAAGGAAAAAGAGGTAGAAGGAGGATGGGTTAATATGCAGGACGGAGGGCTGAGCGCCAGTGGGGAAAACTGTCCTTTGAGAAATTCCCAGTGGCTGGAGGAGCAGAGGTCTTACAAGAACAGAAGGCTCTAGTACTCAATCCTGGGATGCATCATCCCTGGGATGGAAGACACTGCCCTACCAACTCCGCTAAGTACCCTGAATCCTATGGCAAACTTGGCTTTAGCAAAGGTGGGGTGCTGTTGGAGCTTTGGGGGAAATCAAGGCAAAGGGCCTGTGTCCTGCGATTTAGGCAAATATGCCACATAACATAAGCACCTGTGAGATTCAAAATGTGGCAGAAGTGGAAAATTAGAATAAGAAGTGAAGAGAAGAAGCCCAGCAGCCCAGGGCTCTTCCTGGAGCCCGACCTTGGTTGCTCACCCTGTGTGGGATGGGACGGAGTGATTTTTTGGGGGGATGAGAGAAGAGAGTGGACTCCATGTCCAAGGGGCATAGGCTCAGCCAGGTGGCAGATGAAGGTCATGTTTGCTGTCCCTTGTCACCCTCACGGTGGCTCGGGGGGGGGGGCATCCTTATTAACTCCATTTTCTAGATGAGAGGAGAAGGACGTGGGGGAAGGGTCTCCTCCCTGTGGTCCTCCTGGCTCACAGTTACTGCTGAACCCTCAGAATGGGCCATTGTGCCCTAAGCACCGTGGAATGAGTGTGATGTGGCAGTCTGCCAGTCACCAGGCTCCTGGCTGGTATGCAAAGCTTGTGCTGGGACGAAGAAATCCTTCCATGACAAAACAGGCTGGTTTCTCTGTGGTTATCCTGCAGCCAAGTGTCATCCTGTGTTAGGGTACCTTCGTGTGTGTACATGGGCCTGCCTCCTGAGCTCTAGGCCGCTGCCTGCCGAGGGTGTGTGATTTGCTTCTGCTAGTGGCCAAGGGCTCCCTAGACCATACCTGGCATCTGTCCTTGCCCACTCCAGTCACAAATGACATGTGGTCCCTGGTGTCCCTTCCCAGGGCTTTCTGGGAGATGGCTCCCCCCTGCCAGGTGTCTCTCAATGGCTTTTGAAAAGGGGCAATTGCTGTTTGTGTCTGTTTAAAAGGGACTTACTGGGGAAGGAGGCTGTGGATATAGATTCCCTCAAGACTATTGTTGGGCTTTTTTTCTTTTCTATTTACATACTGAGCAAAAATAATCGGAGTGTCATAACGTATAAAAGCTGGAAAGCCCCTTTCATTTAATTTTAGTACACTGTTACTACGTTGCAGGTGAGGCCCAGAAAGGAGGAAAACTGGCCCAGAGAAACACAGCCAGCTGGCAGGAAAATCTGTTCTGGAGCCCTTGCTCCTTGGCAATGTTCTTTTCACCTCACCCTGGAACTGTGTCTATAGCTGGCCAGGTTGGGAGAAAGGTAGATGTACATTATAAATAGGAGACAGTCAGGGAGCTCAGCAACAGCTGGTCATGAACATTTCATGGCTGAGGCATGTCGTTCAGAGAAGAGAGAGGACTAGATTCTGATCCCTGCTCTGCCATCAGCTTCTTGGGTGACCTCAGGCAAGTCACCCTGAAGGCTTGGACCTCAGCTTCTCATCTGTGGTAGGGAAATACGAACCCCCACATTGCTTGCTCACAAGGTCAAGGTGAAGATCAACCCAGGGGAGGCACAGGAAGATCCTTGACAAAAGTTTCATAGCCCTGGTGGGGATGACTATAAGCATTTCTAATAATCTGGCTACAGAAATGCTGAATTGCCAACTGAGGTTGGTTTTGGATTCGTACATGTTCTGATACAGCGATGGCCAAGATAAGAAGGGATTTGATGAGGGACCTAGCCCACGGCTCCCACAATTTTGGGTTTCATGGACCAGAGAAATTTACACCCAGAGGAAAAATCAGTGGCCAATACAGAGTGGGCAGCTTTTGATTTTGTCTCTTGTGCCCATTAAAACAAAACAAAATAACTCAGACAAAAAGCAAGTGAACTTAATTTGCATCTGTTTCAGCTTCATGTTGTAAAAGAAAGGGCAGTTTTATGCTTTCAGGAGGGAAGGATGTACTTTCAGAGGAAAAAGAGCAACACTTACATTAAAATAGTTGTTGGCTATGGGAAGAAGGGGCTACCTTGTCCTTCTCTTCCCCTATTTCACTCTGGGCTGGTGAACACCAGCATAGGGCCAGATCGGCAGTGGGAGTCTCTGTGCTTGGCCACCTGTGAAGGACAGACTCTGCGGGTACAGGAATGGGGATCCGGACTCTCTGGAGTCCTGTTGCCTCATCAAAACTACCCTGGTCATTGAATCGTGTTCCTGTTAAAGACTGCCTCTCTCTCTCTCTCTCTCTCAAGACATGAGAAGTTCTGGTCTTCACTTGGAAGATCTGGGGTGGGGGATGTGGTGGTGGGTGGTGGGAGCGGAGAAGGAAAAATGACAGTGACTCAGTGTGCTGGGATATTTTGCAAAGCTCCGTGAGAACGTATGTTACCTGTGCTGTTTCCGTAACAGGGCTCTCAGACTCTGTCTGCTCTGTGCGTCACAGCTAGCCTCTCACCTCATTCTAGAAATAAAGTTGTATGGACCCACAGCTGTGCCTGCTGGTTTTCAAAGTCTAGGGTTACGCCTGTACCACAGAGGCATTATGGGAATTGAGGTCACTTGTGAAGTAACTCCAGCCAAGGTTATAGCCTATTTTTACAAGGCTGTAGTTATTAGTCTTCCTCGAAAGATCCAGAATGCTTATCTGTTTGCGGCTTTTGCTTCTACTGGCTAAATGTCTGTGTGATAGATAGCAGGAAAGGCCTCCTGAAGAAAACTCCCAGTGGGATGCTATTGGTATGGGGGGCTGCGTTCAGACCCCGTGTCCCACGGATGCCCTGGTGTCTCTAGCGGGGTGCCCATCATATCCCACCCTTTCTTTTTGACTTTTTTTCTCTGAGCTGTCCAGTTATCCAGCTGTGATGCTATCTAAGTTCTAAAGTTTATAGGGCAGAGATGGGTTCATGTTCTGGGGTGGAAAAAAAAACTTTGGCTAAGAGATGAGGACACCTGGGTTCTGGCTTTGGATCCATATGACCTTGGACATGACACTTCACTGGCTCTTACTGTTCCTTTTCTGTGTGAGGAAAACATTCACCAGATGATCTCTGGTGTTACCCTCAGTATTAAGCTACCTCTGCATATCCGCTCTGGGGCTCGTAGAGACAATGCGTTAACTAGTGTGTGCAATGGTAGGAACGGTAGGGGGCGAGGGGGACATCTGTTTTTACAATCCCACCTTCATTAAGGCTTTTGGATACTACCAGTTACTTAATGATTACAATATGCCAGTGGCCATACCAAGCAATTTATGGGTGAGATCTGCTTGCCTTCTCCAATTCCTTCACGAGGTAGGTAATATTACATTCCCATTTTATAGATTAAAAAGTTGAAGTTCCGAGGCAGGACGGAGAGCCAAGATTCATACCCACATTTGCCTGACTCCAGATCTCAAGCTCTTAACACAACTCTCCTTTGCATGCCTGTCCATGTCCATGCGATGGCCTATGGCACAGGTGGAGTTTTCATTAACCAGAGAGCTGTGGGAACCAGGGTACCCTATGGAGGCTGCTGGGATGAACACAGTTACACCAGCTCAGCTCTGAGCAGCCTCCGCCTTTGCCTCCATCGGCTTTTCTGCTGGGCACTGCAGATAGGATGCTTCTGGGGGTTAATCCACTATGATGTCATATGGATGATTTAATATACATCTACTCCCAATTCCAAGGTCTTACCTCCTATAAGGGGGAATTTTCCCGGTGGGTTGGGAATGGAGTCCTGGAAGAGAAGAAAGGAAAAAAGAGGCAGCATGAGATCATCATCCAGTGGAAAGGACTCATCTTTTTCTTTTCCATTTTGGTTGCCCTCCAAGCGCAATGCAATTTAGAATTTGTGTTCCATTTGACTCTTAAAAAAAAACAAAGAATTCGCTGACCCAGTTTACATAGGGCTTTCTCGTCCATTTGCTCAATAACTTGCCCATCGGAAACACAGTCTGAGGGTTACTATCCACATTTCACAGGTGAGGAACTAGGGGGCCAAGCAGGGTGAAAGGAAAAGTTTCTGGCGGCTCAGGGGACCGGAATCTGAAACTCATCGCCCTGTCCAGGGCTTTTTGTTTTCACTTCCACATTTGATATTTTCCCCCCTTCGGTCAACAAAAGAACAAGCAACTGTAATATATAAATATATGTGGGTTTTTTTCCGTATTTGATTCATCAAATGGTGAAAGTATGCTGAAAACATACCTGGGAAGGTACATCTCTCCCTTTCCTGTGGTTGGAAATTCTGAATTAATTGAATGTTTATAGGCCAAGCGTTGTGATGAGATGGTAAATAATGAAATCGGGTCCCTGCCCTCATGACCTTATTACAAATTTATATATGATTATAATATCCAAATATTTATAACTATATAACATAAATAAGCACAAAGGAATGTTATATATTTATAAATTCACATTATATTTCATATTATTTATTTTATAATAAACATAAATATATATAGAAATATTTATACAGATATGTAAGGGGTTGATAAAAGTAGATTGTCTTCTGAAGGGGGGCTTCCTGGGCTGGGGACTGGAGGGACTGATAGGGAGGTCTTGTTGTGGTGCTCTGAGCAAGAAGGCAATAGAAACAGATGGGCCCAATTCTTCACCCCTCACAAATCCCTCAAACACGGACATCCTCACCCCTAGGCTCCCTCCCCTTCTCCCCACCCCAGCCATGGAGCTGCATCTCAGGGGTCTTGCCAATACAGAATAAAGTATCTTATTTCTCTTTTGACTTGTCTAGGTTGGGGTCACTGGTAATTCACTGAATTGAAATACTAATAAAGACCTAGAGAGGGTGTGACACTGATATGAATGAAAATCACTCCCACATCCAGAGCAAGAAGTTAGCATCTGTGTACATCTTACTTCCTTAGAGTTCTGTCTGAACACCTAGCACCATCTGGAGTTTCCCTTGTATTCCACCATTTCCTTGGGGGCTGTGTCCTTTGCCTTCCACTGATGGCTCATTTTCTGATAAATGGATCTCTCCTCCAGCCCAAGTGTGTTGTAATGAACCGAGGAAGTCTCCCAAAGGCAAAGCCTTGGCATGCTCCTGCCCTGCAGATGGCAGAAGTCAGTATAAACTTTTGGCCTTCAGTTTTTCAGGGCAAAAGAAGTGAACTTGGCTTGGACGCTCCTTCTCTCTTGGCTCTAATAGTCTATGATTTTATTGCTTTAGCTGAAAGCTCTTAACCTGAGTAGTAACGCCGTGCATTTGTGGTCTCTCAACTATGCCTGCTAGTTCATAGGAAAACCTGACATCACCAAATTCCCCTCCTTGTTGCCTCTGCGAGACTGCAAAGAGCATTTCGAAATTTCTAATGAGCAGCAAGCTTACTACCGAGTATGATCATCAATTAGTGTGATGTGCAAATGCACGAAGAAAAGCATCTATGTTTAAATGTGGTGCTAAGATGGTTGAATTCGTCGAACTCCCAGGAAAGTGTCCAGGGAGAGTGAGAGGAGGCTGGCACAATAGAAGCACTGGGACCATCCCAGCCTCCACGAGCCATCCCGGAAATACCAGGAAGTCAGACATTCAGCACCTGTCGAATGAGCACCTGGTCTGGTGTGTGCCAGGAACTATGTTAGTCACGGAAGACATCCTGTGGATTTTATGGCTTAGTCATTAAAGCCGTCATTTAAGATATACAAATAAATATAAGAATTGAATTGCAAGTTGAGGCAAGGACAACAAAGGAAGAGAACCTTTCAAGATAACCCTTCTCAAGCTTAATGCATACATGCCGATCACCCAAGGAGGCGGTTAGAATGCAAATTCTGATTCCGCTGGTTTGGCTGGAGCCTGAGAGTCCGTATTTCTGTCAAGCTGTCAGGTGTCACTGAGGCTCCCGGCCCACAGAACACACTTTGTGTACGCGGCAAGGTTGTAAGAGATAATATATGGGAGGGGGACCTCATTTATATGGGGGTCAGAGGAAGCCTCTGTTGGTTATTGGAGGGCTTCCTGGTTTCCCAACTTTAGGCGGGAGCATGTCAGAAGCAACATGTCTTAGTATAGGGGCCCAGGGCATCCAAGACATAAATGTGATTATTCCTGTTTTAGAGAGCTCCTGGGATGAGGTTTGCCAGAGGCTACCCCTGGTAGAAAAGATAAGGGAAGCAGAGCCAGAGAGGGACCTAGACATCATTCAGTCCATCAGGCTAATTTAACAGAAGAGGAACTCGAGACACTCAGGAGTCAGTGGCAGATCTTGGATTCAAATTCTCTGGTGGTCTTTCCACTGCCCCAAGAGAGACGCTAGCTTCAGGAGGCCAAGGTTGGTGATGCTCATTCTCCCCTCCCTTTAAAAATCCTTGCATTTGGAGGTAGAAGGGCAAGTGTAAAGAGATGGTGACTTTTACAGTTTGCTGGGAGTTGTTTATGCCCGAGGCACTATCTAGTGCTATCCATCAACTCGTCTTTGGCAAGGTGTTTCTCAGTCCTAGCATTCTCTCCCAAATCTTGCCTGGGGATCTGGATCCTGGCTGGGAAAATGTGGACCATCTTGTTCAATGACTTGGCTTTGTGGTCAGTGGCATGTAGGCTAGACACAGATGCAAACTAATGGACCCTCCCAGGCTATCATTCTCAGCTCCCACTAAGTAGCTCAGGAAACTTCATCTCCATGGTTAACAACCAGCTACACTTCCTTCACTGTACCTCTTTTGTTTCAGACTCCAGGTGTCTGATGGGTATTTCCAACAGTGTTTCTGGGGATGGAGGGAGGAACTGTCACATTTAACCTACTTGTCCCCAGGTGGAATGACTCAGTTGCAATCATGTTCCCTGCCCAGGACTCTGTTTTCCTCTTCCATTTTGTCACTGTAATTAGAGGGCTAATCATCCTTCCCTCCACTGGCTTGTTGCAGACACAGCAAGATATTGTATATAAAGTACTGAAAAGTGCTCGAAATGATAGCTATTTTGGTTACTCTCTTGATCCTGATGATGTGCTTAATTTCCCCCAATACCTTGAAAAGCTCATTTCTTTTACAGAGCAGTGCTGTGCAGAAGCAATTAGATACCAAGTGTGCTCTGGATCCAAATGTCCTTTGAAACGGAAAATGACCCAAGGCAACCAACATTTGGAATATGCCAGGGCGATTACATATCCCCTTCTTTGCTGGCTTCATATTGTCTTGTAAGGTGGGTCATGGAGATTTGGGGCCAGGAACGTTTCCCTTACTTTCAAGCTAGCATGAGGAAGCCCTCCATGAGGCTGCTTAGTCCTCCAGGGATAAATGCTTTCCATGCATCATTTCACTTGGTCTTTACCCCAAGAGTTCGTGACTGATGAAGCCTTAGAAATTTCAGAAGGTCCAACAAATGGTGGATAGCAGGGAAAAGATTCACATCAAGGGTGTTGAATTGGATGGCAATGCTCTTCAATGTCAGGCTATGCTGCCTTGCTCGAGTAGGGCAGGATGGAGATAGGGCAGAAAATTCTCCCGTGACTCAATGAGAAAGTAGATGGAGGTCATAGAAAATCCTCAAGAGAAGACATTTTTTTTTTTTCTGCCTTGGTTTTGGTATGGTTAGTCCAGGAGGAAACTAGAACAGAGTGGCTTAAAGCAGTGCTTTTCCCACTAGGGATCTTGTTAAAATGCTGACTCTGGTTCAGTAGGTCTGGGATGGACCCTCTAGGTTTTTCATTTCTAATGAGCTTTTAGATGATGCCAATGCTGCTGGGCCATGCACCACACTTTGAGTGGCAAGGGCTTAAAGACATTACTCATTAGGCCATCAGAACACCTGAGGTCTTTCTTCTCTCAAGGAATTGGGGGCGGGGGTTGGCTACAGGCTGGGCTCATACATGGGTTTAGGAAATCTTCTTCTTACTCTCCTGATGGACATAGCATCCTACTCTCTTACCTATCTCTATCAGCGCTTCTTGCCAGCTATCTCTGCTTCCTGCTTTTCCCATGTGCAGTCTGGGCTGACTTCTGTTCTGGTCCTGACACTTGGATTTGCTTGCTTCTGGGCTGTGCCTCTGCTCACTCTTCTGCCTCACCTGGAAAGCCCTGCCCCAGCTCCACCTGCCACTCTCCTTCCAATAGAGAGCTCTTCTCTACTGAAGAATAGCAGTTAATAAATGCAGAAAGAATGATAGGCTTAGGCAATCATCATTCTCCGACCCTTGGCTCATTCCCTGATTCAGGATCGTGCCCAAACTGTGGAATGGAAGATATTTATATGTCTTTTAAGTACTACCCCATAGATTACTTATTGGTAAGAAAGACAATAGTGTTCATCAGCAGTCACCACCTTAATCAAGTAACCATATATCATCACCAATAATGGGATAACCTGACATAGGCCCCTAGGTGTGCTATAATAATATGTAACATTACCTGTGTACTATTCTTGCCCCAAAAAGTTTCATCTGAATATAATCATGATGAATATGAAGCCAAATCCAAAACTTGGCCAATTCTATAAGCACACTGACCCGGACCCTTTGAAAAAGTCAACGTCCTGAGAAACAAACAACAAAGGGCAGAGGAAATTGCTAAATGATAGCTTCTCAAACTTTAGTGTGCATAGGAGTCACCCAGGGAGCTTATTAAAGGGCATATTTTTATTCATTTGGTCTAGATTTGGGCCTGGGTTTCTGCATTTCCAACAAGCTCCCAGGACCACCTATTAAATAGCAACGTTATAGCTTGGAAATGACATAACCAAATGTGGTGTGTGACCGAAGTGCGAATTCAGGATCCCCAATCAAGACAAGGCACAACAGCTGTAGAAGATATTTTTGGACAAGTGGGGGGCATTGATATATGGACTATTCATTATTATTAGATGGAACCACTGAATTGACATTGACTCTCTTGGCCGTGATAATGGCCTTGCAGTAAGGAGGAGATGAGTGCTGAGACAGGTGCAGGTAAAAGGCCACGCCATCTGCACCTTACTGTCATTCACATAAAAAGAGCACAAATAGGGCAAATGTTAACCCAGTCAATTTAGGTGAAAGGTTATATGGGTGTTTACTATCCTGTTTTCTATGGGTTTCAAAATTTTCAAAATAAAACTTCAGGCGTAAGACATCCTTCTAATTCTTGGAGGAGGCTCAGCTTCTATTCTAGCTCTTCTGCAAGCCCCGTCCTCATTCCAAGAAGAAATTCTTCCTCCCCTCCCACCGATGGCATTCTGTGCCATTCTGCCCTGAACTCAAGCTCTTGGGTGTTTGGGCCTTACTTTGAGAATCATCAGAAAATGGGGGTCCTGCTCTGTCCACGTGGGTCTTCCCTTCCTACCCTAGCAAAAGGCTTGCCCCTGAGAAAACTTTCTGTGGTTTTCTTTTCTTTTTTTTTTTTAGTTGATAAATTGAATGCACTGTAGAGAGTAGTGTGGGTAGAAAGAAGCATCATGGGGCATTTCAACTCACGCCTACATTGTCTTTGAAGGTCAAAGCAAACCCCAAATCCACATCACTGCCACCAACAATCTCTATGCCTAACCGAACACTCGGTCCACTTTTGATGGGGATGCAGAGTGGCACTGGAAGGATATGCTTGTTTTGTTTTGTTTTGTTTTTAAAGGCATTTTCTTTACTTACAAAGGGAAAGGAGGCAGCTGCTTTCTCTTTCTAGAAAGGGTCTTCTTAACAACCTAATGATCCTGAACTCTCGCTTTAACATTTTGGAATGTAAACAAATCTTTTCAGGGACTGATAAACCCAGTCCCTAGGTTTATAGAATTGGCTCTTAGACTGAAGACCTTAGAGCTTCTTGAAATTATGCCTCTACCACCAGGTTTTCAGCCTATCTCCTTGTATAACCCCTCCTTCCTGGACAAGATAAGATACATTTCATTATTTCTCATTTGCTTTGCTGTACAAATTGTGGGACGTTTCATCCTGATGCATATGCATGTACTCTCTTGTGCTTACTTAATAACAGATCAGTTTTCTGTCTTTCCATATGGTCGTGAAGAGGTGTCTCTTTGTTAGTAGGACTTTTGCTGACTCGAGAGTATATTGGTACAATCTCTTGTATTGACGATATTTACTGAGGTGAAAAATACACATTCTATTCCCCTCACTAGTAGTTCTTCCCACAGATATACTTGCAGATGTGCACAGTGGGTAAAACTTTTAGAGAAAAATAGAAGTATCCTTCATTAGGCACAGACAAAATAAGTTATGAAGCAGTTGTATAACAGAATACTTTCTGACCCTCCCAAAGAATTAGACAAACTTTCATGCATTGTCATGCAAGGATCTCCAAGATACGCTGTCACCTCAATACAGCAAAGTGCAAAATTATGAGTCTAATAGAACGGCATGTTATGCTATCTATTTGCAGACACACATATTTCTGGAAGGACGTGGGAGTCTGCTCATGGTGGTCATCTCAGGGAAGAGGGATTGGTGGTTGGGTGGGCATGGTGTGATTGAGTTTTAGTTTCTTTTCCCATATTTACTGTTTACTTTTCTTAAACCATATGAATATAATATTTTATAATAAATATACTGGCTTAAATATAAATTAAGAAAAACTACCACAGGGACTCTAAAGACGTTACTAGACAAGTAGTTATATAAGAAACACAAAAGCGAGAATTTTGTTGGCTTTTTTCAAACTCTATCCCCTTGCTTGGAATGGCGCCCCACACACAGAAAATGCCCAATAAATATTTGAGATTGAAACCTAAGTTTCTTCTTTGTGTCTCCCAAGGAATTTGACCTTGGAGTTTTTTGGTCTTTAGGCCAATCTCAAGGTAATCTTTGTTGGTTTTTCTACATTCTCTGTGTCTTCTCTTCTCCATCACTTTTTCACACTTATCCATTGGCCCGGAGTGCCCCCTCTCCTCTGATTCACCTTTCCCACCTGCTTTAAATTTCTCAAGCCAGTCTGGAACTCTAATCTCCAGTGAAGTGTTTCTTAAACCTGGGAAAACACTCTGTCTCCTTAATTTATGGTGTCGTGGAAACCTTATGTGGCTACCTTCCATCACTTATTATATATTATGACTGATCTTGTTTTAAATTTTGTGCTCATGTGCTTCTTACCCAGAACTGTGACTTCTTAGGCCAGTAAAACCATTCTCATGGTACTCCATCCCTGCCCCTTCCAACCCAACACAGAGTGCTCTGTAGTCATTGACCCATTCCATTTTTTGATAATTGGGATGCGAGTTTAAGTTTCTTGGGTCCCTCCCATTGACTTCCTTAGCAGAGGTCCTGTTAAGGTCTCTCCATTTATCTAAGTTCTACCTTTCCTAGAGTCAGCCTGCATTCCCTCTTCCTGCAGGAAGCCTTCCTTGGTAACTCAAGGGAGTAACTCTTCTCAGCTCTTGCAGTCATTAATGTCTAATAATTTACTGGAGATGATGTATGTGCAAAACACTGAACACTTAATATCATGATGAGTATTACAAACCTTAGCTTTTAAGCAAATAACTGATATCTGCCAGACTAAAGAAACCACAGCCCACCAAACCCTACAATCAGATTGTGAAGTGAATTGTTTCATATCCTAACATGAGGAGTAAGTGAAGGAAATGGATGCAGAAGATGATAAAGCTCTTGAGAGAGGAGTAGGAACGAACTTTCTAAGTGCTTCTGTGGCTGGCTGTGTTAACCAAGGGAGTGGTGTTCTCATTAAACAATCAAGCATGGTCTTGATGCCATCACTTTCTCAGGATGACTTAGTTCAAGCCCCTTCTCCTTTCTGTTCCTGATTTCCACATATACAAAAATAGGCCAGAAGAATCCACTGTAGTTCCTTCCTGGAAAGAATGGATTTGAATAAGGACCCTTCCAGAGCTCTCCCAGGCCTTATATTTCACCATCATCCCTACCTTCCTTCCTTCCTCCCTCCCCTCTTTCTTAGCAGTTCTAGCTACAACATTTAACTAAAAGAACTTAAAGACCACTTCAATTTCTTTTCTTTGGCCATTGCTATAAAATGATATACTTCTGGTTTACTTCAAATTAGAATTATAGAAATTATCTAGCCTCTACCAAAAAAAAAAATGCCCTAGAATATTTTCAGGAGTATTACTCTTAGTAGCTGTAGATGAGCCCATTCAAGGATGCATTTCACAAGTTCCACTATCGAAATCAAATGTTAGTAATTCTTTTTTCTTTCACTTTTATGAAGATACGAGCCTCCAAGCTTCATTTAAATTTCAAAGCTGATGACACTTGAGAAACAGATACCAAAATCTTTTAAAGCCTTGTTCTTTTCAGCAATCCACATGGTATAAAACATTCAACCTAAGACAATGGAAAGGAAACTGGGACAAGTTCTGCAGGGTTGTAATGAAAAACGGGAGCTGGGAAGGAATAAACAGAAACCTCACTTTGGCAGGGCATGGAGAGGGAGTGAGTTCTCAAATTACCAATATTAACAAAAACTTTACTTCATTAAAAAAATCATGAGCAATATATACCATCAATACGGTATTTTCTACAAAAAAGGACACTGGCCGCGTTCTCTGTAAACACCAATTTCCTAAAATATGAAGAAGTGCCCTCCTTTGTCTCTTCTGCTTTTGCAACAAATCGTACCATTTCCTCCAAACAAAGTAAATTTCCTGAGACCGTCTGCCTCTACAGTGGGTACCCATGATTGCTTGTCTGATTGCTTGTCGTTTTAGTATTCTGAGCAATCTCCAAGGGAACAGGTGTTAAAAGCATTTCTATATTCTTCCTCCATGCTCTAGGTTTCTCCTGACATCCTAAACTCTTCCAAACAGTGACTCAAGAGGAAGCTTTCAACTTGCCCTATAGGCTTAAGTAGCTCTAACGAGTTAAGCCTGGGCTCCTGTCTTGCTCCTTCCCTCATACATCTTGGGCACTGAAACTTAGCTCCTTGTCGTGAAAGCTCTTGGCAACGGATGAGGCCCCAGAGATCTCAGCAACGTTCGGACTGAGAACAGAGAACCCTGGAATCTGGTGGCAGACCTTGAAGACATGGTCGCGAGGCATGCAAATCGGTTATCAGATTTCTTTATCACTTCCTTCTTTTATCGATACGCGTCTCCGGCCCAGCAAAATTGAAATCTTAATATCTTAATACTAATAGCTTCCCTCTCTTCTTCTGGCCCACAGGAGTCTGGAAAGTTTTGAGGTGATGGCTGAGCACACTTTTCTCTTAAAACCTAAATTATTTCAGAGCGCTGAGTTTCTGTTTTCTTTTCGTCGTCTTTCTGCGTGATGTAGGTACTTTTTCCCCCTCTCCCTTCTCCACTAGTTTATTAGTTTATTCTCAAGGCTCTCTCTCTCTGTCTCTCTCTCTGGGGAAAACTGAACAGAAATCGGAAAGGAAAGGAGACCAGGAGTCCACTTACCGTCTTCTGAACTACCAACATCATGATGGTTGCCACAGCAAAGACGAGACACAGAGCCAGCGCCGTGGTGGTGAAGTAGAAATAACCACGGCTGGTGGTTCCCAGGTGGCTGGCCACGGAGCCCGCTGGCACATGCATGGCTGTGCCTCGAGAAGGGGCCACTCGGGTGAGTGCTTGCTGCAGCCCTGGGTCCATTCTTATATAGTCTTCCCGCAGCACACCTTATCTCTCCTCATCTGATTCAGTTCTGGGCCCATCTCTGTTCCAAGAAGGATTCTCCCCCTGCATCCTGGATCATGTGACGTGGAAAAAAACCTTCACCGGCTGCCACACGGAGACACTCTTCTCTGGGGGCGTGAGGCGACAGGCGGCAGCAGGGGTGGGGGAGAGGCTCATTTTTCATTGCCAGGGATGAATTTGAGTGCAGACAGAGAAGGTGGTTAATGTCAGAGGGCGAGTAAGAAAATGACAGTTTCCTTACTCTGGGGAGTGTGTGTGTGTGTGTGTGTGCGCACAAAGCAACTTCTGTTTCACTTAGACTCAGCCACAAAACGCCTTCCTGCTTGAGAAGCCGCACATTCTCTGTAGCGGGGCCTGCAGCTCAGAAGACCTCGGCAGAAAATGTCTCTTTGCGGGACCTCGGAGAAGCTGGAGTCCCGGGACAGGGCTAGAAGGGACTCCGAAGGGTTCAGTCTGATCGTATCTGCTTATGCTGAAAACTGGAGATGCCACCAGCTCCCTGGAAAGGAAGAGCCCACGAAGGTGGAGATTCATCCCAAGAGGGCAAGCCGGCGGGAAGATGAATTGTAGGGGCGAATCCAAAGAGAGCAGGAATCTGGAAACTCTGATCTTAAAAAAAAAAAAAAAAAAAAAAAAAAAAATTTCCTGCTGCCTGCACTGGGGGGTGTCAAGCCTGCAGAGAAACCTGGGTTCGCCAGCACACTCCCAGAAAGGGGAAGGGCCTGGAGGTCGGGGTGGGGGTAGGGAAGCGGGTGGTGCAGAATGTGGGGGTGTGTTCTGTGAGGGGCGCAGGTGCGGCGTGCAGGGCGGTGGGCGTGTGGTATGCATGCGTGGTGCATGTGCGCGTCGCATACGTGATGTGGGGCGCGTGTTGTGTGTGTCTTCTGCGTAGTGTAAGGTGTGTGTGTGTGTGTGTGTGTGTATGTGTGTGACTATTGCAACTGAATATCAACCATCTCGGGGCGCCGCGCCGGGACTAGCAGAACTTGACACCTTGCCTCACTCCGCTCTCACCTCTGCCGCCTGACGCAGCTCACATTTCCTTTCCACGGAGGGCAAAACTGAGGATCAGAGAATGTGAAAACTGCTTCGGCCAAAGTGGGAAATGTCGATCAATGACATCACTCCGGTGCTTAGACATACCTGTCCACCGCCCCCCCGCCCCCCTGCCCTGGCCCCCCCTGCCCATGTTAAATCACTCAATCATCACTGGGCTTGAAGGCTGAAAACCTGAGATCTGCTCTCCGCCCTGCCCCCTATTGGCCTTGGCACCTTGTGGGGGTCCTTATGCCCCTCTCCTTCCCCCCATGCGTGCACAGCTGCTGTGCATTTCACGTGAGAGTCCGCCATGAATGGGGATGGACTTGGCCAAGGTGTTGGCCCACCTGGGTCAAGCATGCCTAGTGGTCCCCTGGGCGGAGTGGAGAATTTGGACAGATACAATAGATTCTCTAGGGGACAGCGTTGTCCCCTTTGCGGTTACTAATGGTCTCCATTTCAACACCCCATTTAAAATATGAATCACTGCAGAGCTGGGGCCTCCAGCTGTAGCTCTGAAAACTTTACTCGGAAGTACCCAGTTCTGTAAGCGCCCGCCCTCCCCTGCCTTTCTGCTCATTTTTGGTGGCACGGTATCTCAGAGGGCCAGCAGGAACCCCAGCTCCTCCTAAGGAAATGTCTTGTATTCAAAGTCAAGCTTGGATGATTCTTCCTGCTGCAAATGCAGTGATCCCAGACAGCTGAGCGTCACTGGAGTTTGGTCAGACTCTAGGGAATGGTCTGAATATTCCTTTCCAGTGAAACCCTAAAATCACAGGTCCTGGAGAAGGAAGAGCCATCAAGAGGTAAATTGCTTTCTTGTGCTACCTAGAGTGGTATAAATCGTACGTGCGTCACACTTAAGGAAGCTGACGCCCCCCCCCCCCACCACCACCCCGGACCCCAAGTCAGGCTTAGTTTTGGAAGCAGTGGGCGCACGGGTTCCTTTGGTCTGGTAGCTGAGGTGGGGCTTAAGCCAGCCAGTGTCCTCTGGGGTGTGCACCCAGCTAATCTGGTAAGAAGGCTGTGCCCGGTGGTGGGCACGGACAGCGAGTGGGTAGCGGGGTCTCTCTAACCTGCCCAGCGCTGCTGAGAACAGATTTGCTCCCTTGGCCTCTGTCTTCAGTCTCTTTGATGAAAGTGGAAAACTTCTGATTATGGAATGGAAGCTGTGGGTGTTGAAAAATAAAACGGCTTTGCTTGAAGTGCAGGTCTTCCTGAAGGCCCGTGGGGCTGAGAAGGGCAGTGGAAAAAAATGTTTGTCTTACAGTTACACGTTTTGCATACAGTACAATGTCCTGAGAGGGAAGGCTGACAAGGGGGAAAAAAATCACCCTTTGTTTTTACTCAGAACCTTCTGAGCAGTTGAGAATTTCAGATCCGTTTGCTTCTCCAGCAGCCCGTGGGCCCAATCTCACTGCTGTCCCCATGCCTCTCCTCCACACGCAAGCATCCCACCCCATGGGTCTGAGACCCCCTTGCTGCCCAGCTGCTCCGGGATCCAGCCCGGCCAATGGGGTAGTCCCATCCTTTGTGCTACCTGGCTGCTTTCTCTTTTTCATTTGGTCACCTGAGATACAAATGGAAAGAGCTTTTACAGAGTTTCTTGTTGAGTGACTTTCAAATCCCTTCTGGAAGCGAAACTGTGCAGTGAGTGCAGAAACATAAGAAAGTGGAGTTTTCTGGTTGCAGCAGAGGCAGGGCGACGAAGAGGCAGGCTGGGCCCAGCATGTTCATACACCTTTTAGTGGCCTGGGGTCTCTCCAGGCTGGAACAGTACTTGCAAACTTGCGAGTTAGCTCGAAACCCGTATTTCTCAAATCAGGAAACTGAGGCAGAGAAATGGAGATGAGTTGAGGGGATAAAGTCATGCTTAAGGAGTCCCCTGTGCTCATTCTTATCCCCTCAGACACAGCCTTCCTTCCTGCCACACTGACTTCACCCTTCCACTGCCTCAGAGCCTTCCTGCCCCTGCCGCCTGCTTCCATCTCCCAGGGAGGCCTGCTCAGGGCTCTCAAGCCCACCAGAGAGCCCACCAGTGTCCTCTCTCCAGAACACTCCATGGTCATGCCACACAGTATTGTATCCTATTAACTACTTGTTTTGACCTCTGTCAAGTGTGTGAATACGGTGTGCCTTTTGCCTTCCCCGTTAGACTGAGAGCTCCTGAGGGCAGTCTTTCTTGCCTCCTACCCTGCAGTATTTTCTGTGGGATCCATGTAAGATTAACCTTCAGTCAATGCTTGTGTTGACTTTGTGTTTATGGAAAGAGAAGGTTCTAGAAGGTTGGTTTATACAAAGGAGTTGCCTGATGGTGTATTTGTCTCTCACTTCTCAATGGCCCCCGGTTTCCCTGTCCTTCTTCTCTAGGGCTTACCTGGCTGCCCATTGGCCTTTACGTTCTAGCATGACCCTACAAAAGTCACCACTAGCCTCCCTTCAGCCTGTAGGTAGCTGAGGTGTGACTGTAGCATCTGAGACTCGGTGAGCAAACAGGTCTAATCTCGCACCCCTTTGGGAAGAAATGGCATTTTGGAAAAATGAAGAGGAACCAGCTGTAGGACTGTCCCGCACTGCCCAGCCATTGCTTCCCTGTATAAAGGACTGTGAGATCTCTATTGTAGACCAAAATTGTGGTCGCTGGGCCAGCGTTAACAGAATTTGGTGGCCCTGCAAATTCTTCGGCTCCACCCTAGGACCTACTCGATCAGAAACTCACGCTGGGGTCTAGCAATCTCTGTTTTAACAAGTGCTCCAGGGAATTGTAATTCCTGAAACCATTTGGAAATCATCGGTTTAGGAAAATAATCTGTCTAAATTCCAGAAAGAGTCTATGGGGGGTCATCTTGTCCATGCTGTGGCCTTTGGGCAGGTGAAGTCTTATCCCCACTGTGTAGATGAGAAAACTGAGGTATAGAACTGTAACAATCAGGGTCATGTAGCTGGAGATTGTTGGCATGAAGCCTCGTTTTTTTCATCTCTTATTTGGGCCCACTTGCTAAACCCCAATATGGCTGTAGGCTGAAAAATACTATTGTAGATGGAAATATATTTATAATATTTATCTGAAGTTCTTTTGTGGTGAATACTGTGGTAGAAACAAATATTTTTTTAAAAAATTATTGGTGTATGTGAGAGAAGGGCAAACTCCTGCAGGGTATTTTCAAGCAATAAAACACACGGGATGGATCTCGTCCCATTAACTGGAGAGCCCTATGTTTTGCAGTCTAATTTGAGTAGATTGGACATTGGAGTTGGCCAGGGTGACCCTGAACTTGGGATCTAGTGGCTACAGGTACAGTGCATATGGGACGGTTAGGGTTGCAGTCATGGGCCAGATCAGCCCACCACCTACTTTATAAATACAGTTTTATTGAAACAGGGTCATGCTCATTTGTTTATGCAGATTATAGCTATCTTTGCATTACAATGCAGCGTTGAATAGTTATAGTTGCAACCCAGACAGAACTCACGGCCCACAAAATCTAAAATATTACTATTTAGCTCTTTACCGAAAAAGTTTTCTGACCCCTGATCTAAAGTATTAAAATAAACTCAACTCAAGGCAGGATTACAAAAGAAAGTATTTGGAGAAAAGAACAGAAATGCGTTTTTCTGAGATTCCCCCATAAAATCTGCACTTATATTTTCATCACTAACTCACGTTTTCAGATGAGAACTTCCTTTCCTGGGATTCACTAATTGGGAAGGAGCTAGATACCCTCATTTGTATGTGACCACATAGACTACTGGAGAGGCCCCAGGAGCTGAGAGAGAGGCTGGAAGAAGAGATCTGGGAAATATGTAGACAGATATGCTTTCAGCATTGGGAATATGTGTGTGTGTTCATAAATTAATACGTAATAGACATATATATGAATCTATACATTACATGCACAGGCACACACACACACGTTATTCCTATCTACTTTAAAGAGGCTTTGAGACCACTTAAAATAAATGCACACGTATATTGGAACTGAAGCCATTAAGACAAGGCACCAGGTAGGAGCCACGAAGTAAAGGTAGAGGTTAAGGATTAAGAGAGGGACACACCCTGGCAGGTGACTGTGTTCAGTGGTTATGTACAGCATGTATGCTTCTGAGCTTCTTGGTAATCAGGGCAAAGAAGAAAACATGCTGGGTTGCATAGCTCTCTTTGATGGTAAGAAGCAGATGAGTTCAAAAGGAGAAATGGACCCTTTGCTGTTTGTACAGGAGCTTTGAAATACATAGCATTTTATGAAATGGCTGATGGTAATCTATGAATTTAAAGCATGGCATGGCAATAAATCAGGATAAGAACCGATGTGAACAAGTGAAAATCCTGGAATATTTAAAAAGAAATAAAGTCTTATGATGTTCAGGGATGCAGAATTAAAGATGACCAGACACTAGGGTGGTGGAGGAGTCAAGACCAAAAGGGGAAAAAAGAAAAAAAAAAGAAAGAAAGAGAAAAAAAGAGCATCACTTTCCTGGCATCTAGGAGCTTCCGAGGAAGTACTAGAAAACCCTTAAGCTAGATGGTCCTTCACACCTGCTTCCCTTGGAGTTGGTAGAGCCCAGAAGTCCAGACCAGCCTGGCTGCCTCCTGGAAAGGTCTGCATTTTCTCAAGTCTGTACCTGCAATCTGTGTTCGAGGACACTGAACCCTTGGAGGGGAGGGTCTCTGCCCCCACATGCCCTGCTGCCCTCTTTCCTCACTGTAGGACTGCAAAGACCATTGCACAGGGCCTTTCTCAGGTAGCAAGATAAGTCTTGCGAAGAGGCAACATTTTCAGAAAGAACCTAAAAAAATACATTTCCTGTAAATTGCCTTTGACATTTCAGCACTGCTCCAGGGAAAACTGCTACGGAAGCTTTAAGCAATGAACTGTCATCATTTGGATAATTGCCTTTCAACCATCGTTGAATATCCCACCTCACAGACTGAACCAGTTATGAAACGTAGGGGCTTTTAACCTTGAGAAGCCCACAGGGACATGCAATCCGGAGCCAAACACCAAACAAACCACTTTTGAACAATTTTAGGAGTTGCCCTCTAGAGAAAGTTGGGGGCAGACAGCTTTGTTGTCTTTTTTTTTTTTTTTTTTTTTTTAGTAAGTCTTTCCAATTTTTGAGTCTTTGCACTGTTTGCCTTTTTAAATGATTTGACTCTTGGAGGGTATTTGTGTACAATTATGGTAAAAAAATAAAAATGAAATAGAAAAAAAAAGAGCTCTGTTGCCATTCAAAGAAGGGAGGCGAGTCTGCATTTTTTTGCAAAGCTGGAGAAAGGTCCTTCCATATCAATAAAAGACAGAGAAGAAGAGACAGGATGACATGTTCTATGGTACGCCACCCACCGGGCGTCGGAGGGCTACTGTGTGCTGCTAGGCACCGTCATTGTCGCAGCGAACAGCCCACAGACATCAGCCCTGACTTCAAGAAGCTTACAGTCGGGGGAGCCAGATGGACAATTAAGTCGTGAATACAATATAATGTAATGGATATTCATACCAGATGGTTCAGGGCATTCTATGTGCACAGCGGGTGGGAAACCTAATCTCATTTATCATTCTCCAGGGGGGCTTCCTGGCGGTGACATCTTTGATGTGTACACTGGTTTACTAAGTAAAAATGCACTCAAATTCTACTAGGTTGCTTCCCTCTCTTCCCCTTCCAGTTTAACATCTTTCAGGGTCTGCCCTTGCCTGTGGAGTCCAGGTCACAAGTCCTTGTACGGCCTCGCTGGCTGTCCTCTAAGCTTCATTTTCAGCCTCTGATCCCACTAAAAACCTAGCTCCACTCCAGGTGCCCTGTTTATTCTGAACCCCAAGCCAGCTAATCCCTCTGCTGATTCCTTTTCTGTGCAGGCAGTATCCTTACTGCAACATTGAATGCCATTTCTTACATCTCTTGCTCTAGCAATTCAACACGTTCGTTTAAGTTGCTGTTCAAACGTTGTCTTTGCTCTGAGCATCAGCCCCGATGTTCAGAAGAAATCTATCCCTCCGTAGGGTTTCAGAACACACGTCTATCTCTAGTCGATAAGGATGAGAGTAATAGTTTTATGATCACAACTACCACCTACATGTAACGAGATGAGCTCATTGTGTGCCAAACACATTACGTTCATAGTTTCACTTAATTTGTACATTACCCTGTGAGTGATCTTATTGCCCTCTGTCAGATAAAGAAAACTAAATCTCAGAACTGCCAAATGGCTCTTTCAAGGTCATACTGGTATTGAGAGATGTTCTGACTCAGGGCTACCTGACTGCCAGCAGGTTGCCGTAAACACCATGAGATTCTATTACCTGTATTCTAGGTACTTACCTAGGGCTCTGTCTCCCCAACGGCACGATAATCACCCTGAGAACACAGCATGTCTCTGGAGTAAATAAATGGCTTGCACATGTCCACACCTAGCAGGCTCCCGATAAATATTTAAATGATACATTTACCCAATAAGTCCACTTTAAGGACACAATGTTGGAGGAAACATTTGTTTTAAGACACCATGACATCTTCATAAATGAGGTCTAAATGTGAGCCCATTGCAGACAAGAGATCCAAGGCCTGATCCTCCCTCCAGCCTCCCCTCTTGGTGCTGTCCATTCTCCAAATTCCCATTTCTCTGTCAAGTCTGGTCCCTTCCCCTAAGTATATGCAAATACATGGTCTCCCAATAGAACAGATACCATGACATGTTAAGGAAATCTGTGTCTTCTTGGAACATACGGGTAGGCAAAGAATTCAACGAACGAATGTTATTTGGAGAAAAGGAGAATTAGAGAAAGAGGGGGGCAGGGGGGAGAAAGAGAAATTTGGAAACTTTTCAGAAGTTTAGGGTCTGTTTTGTTTGGAGAAGAGTGGCTTATTTCTGAGTTACGTGGACTTTTTTTGTGTAGGGTACAGCCTCCATCTCCTGGGTGTGCTAGATCTGTGGACTCTGTGGGGGATGGAGATTGACATTGAACGATGTCCTATAGTGTTTTTTCCTGATACTAGCAAAATCAGGAAATGACCTTTTCTTTTCTCTTTAAAGTGGGCTAGTTTTTTTTTTTTCCTACGAAATATGAAGTTCAATGAGTCCTGCTTTTGAAGTAAAACTCGATTTATCCCCGGAGTAAATGATCTCAAATTGAACAAGTGCTTTAGCTGTACCATGTCACCTATTTTCAGTTGTGAAGCAACAAGCCAAGGAGAAAACACGTCAACCACAAGAGAATGCACCAATTCACTTTTTGTGGTTGTTACTTTTACTGGGAAGAAGAACAAAAAAGTCCCAACCTAACCTTGCCTTCTTACCATCAAAATTTCAGCTGTGCAAAGAAA
Organism: Mellivora capensis; assembly: GCA_004024625.1. Taxonomy (NCBI): domain Eukaryota; kingdom Metazoa; phylum Chordata; class Mammalia; order Carnivora; family Mustelidae; genus Mellivora; species Mellivora capensis. Next base: position 46,301 of record PISX010009109.1, read on the forward strand.
GGGGGTTATTGGCAGACAGAGAGACCGAAATGGGAGCATCTGTAGAGGTGTTAACGAATGGAAGAATGTGTAGGGGAGCACATGGCTGGGAGGCGAAGCCTAGAAGAGTGTGCACAGGTGGAGAGAGGTTCAGAGCAGTGTTCTGGAAACACAGGCCTGACTTCACATTCCTCCCCCTTCCTTCTACTCAAGCAAACATCAGCTGAACACTCGCTAGGAGGTAAAAGATCAATACCTTTGGGAGGAGGTCTGCTTGCCCACTGGTCTCACTTGTCATTGGCAATGCAAGAGCGATAATTTATTTTCACTTTTAGGGTAGTTAAAAGATTGATACTGTGTTTAAAACACCTTAGAACACCTCCTGGTGCATGGTGAGCACTTGGTTTACATTTGTCAAAGGGATCGGATCCTGCCTTTTGTTGACTTGAAGTGTTAGAACATAAACCATTAATTTAGGCCACCAAACTCCTCTCTGGGCCACCAAACTATCTAGGCGACCAAACTCCTCCCCTGTCATCTACGGTCCAACCACCAAAGACATCATTCCCCCTTTCCAGTCTCCTCTGTCTCTCCTCCCAAGCTGTTTCCCGCCATCTTTGCTCATTTGTCCTTATTCCCATTTTTGTGCCTCTGTTCCCTTTGCCAACTTCCCAGTTGCAATTTTACTGAGTATATTTAGCTCTTCTATTTTCATGTTATATATGTTTTTGTTTGTCCCAAATTGTTTACTATGTATATGTATCACTTTTTATACAGAAGGTACTAGAAACAGCCCAGAATCTATACCCAGAGTGGTGACCACAAGTAATATCTTGGATCACACTGGACATCTAATGTTGTTTTCTTTTTTAAATATATGTAGTTTCCTATAGGTCATAGGAAAATCTATTATTTCCTTGTCTGAATACCATGTACTACCTTTCACTACCTCTTTCCAGGGAATGTGGAATATATAAGAATTTAAATTTCTCCCTCTGAAACCAGCCCACGGAGTGGTTGACACAGTCCTGTGTGCCCTTTTCTCCTTCCTCTGTGAAGTTGCTTTCTGGGATATCCCATTCTGTACTCCACATCAGAAAATGTGAGCATAGCGAAACCTGGACAAGCTCAAAACCCTTTATGGGAACTGAAACAGTATAAGGAATCAGTCCAAGGAGATCATCTGCCCATTTGGTAAAACCTCTCTTGCTTTGATGTAATGGAGCCTGATAAGCATTTTGGGGGAGAGGAAATAATCTTTCAAACTTAATGCATGTGGAACATTGTGGAAACTGTTGCCTTTCTGCTACATTGGGACTGAAGGCTAATTGATTAATTGTAAATTAAAATAGAAGGACCTAATCGCTCTTACAGAGCCCACTGAAGAATATCAGTAATTTTGTGATTATAAGTGAAAACTAGAAGTAACAAGAGGAAAAGACACATGACTATTGATTTGAGCTGGGAATAAGTAAGAGTGGCAGAGATTTGTGTCCACTGTTATGCCCATTCTGAGTGACCAGTAATTCTGGTCCTGGGTTCATTTATACCACACCTCTCAAACTTCATGCAGAAGAACTGCCTGGGAGTCTTGTGAAAATGGGGATTCTGGTCCAGTAGGTCTGAGGTGGGGCTGATTGCATTTCTAACAAGTTACAGATAATGCTGATTTGTCTTTCCAAGGGCCATACAGAGAGTAGATTATCAAATCCCCATGACTGCAGTGGCCCACTCCACTTGGAAAGACACAGCAGAGGAAACGCGGCAGGCCAAGACCACCGTGCCAAATGAGTCTCTCAGTGGGCCTCTTTGTGGCAGTCTAGAGTCTATATTCCTTCTCCCTCCAATAACACAGGTGCTGTCCTTGTGATGAGACTACACTGTTGGGTACAGGGGCCAGTCTGGTTCGAGAACCCAAAGCGCCATTGGAACCAATATCTGTTTTCACAGATTCCAGGTCCCAAATCTGTGGCTTTCCACCGGTATTCATAGTTCAAGTACAGTTTGCCCCATCTAGAGACTGTTTGCCAATCAGGAATAATTTTCCCCATTAGCCGTGTCATTCCACCTTTATCAAGGAAATAGTGCTTTGAGGTTGAGGTTGTCATTTTCCCACAGAGAAGGCAAAGGCATTTTGTTAAACCTTTACTCATACCCACCTGTTTGTTTTTGTTTCTGAGCACATAAGATCACCATGGAGCCTACAATAAGCTTTTCCCCCTTGCAGTTAAGGTGAAGTCATGTGACTAGTTTGAAGCAATGAAATATGATGAAGAGTTACGAGTTGGTGTGTTTCTCTGAGCTCCTTCTCAGCTAATGAGCTAGGTGCAGAAAATCCAGTGAAGGATTCCAGGAAAGACGTGCAGGGGATGGTGGAGTCTCAGGGTGGAGAGAAAACAACAGAGAGATGTTGGGTTAGAGTTGCTGTATGTTGTGTGTAACATAACTAGCTTAACTTATAATGTTATTGTTTAAGCCAGAAAGCCCTAGAGGTCAAGAATTCTCTTATATGAATAATTACACCTATTAAGCTGGGACAATGGGTCTAAATGGGCACGGTCCTGGCATAGCACATATGGTGACTCTAGGTATAATCCATCTTATCACCCAACAAAGTCTTCAGTAACGCAATGTGTTTTGCCATCACTTTCAGAGTTGTGTGTACATGTGGGAGAGAGGGATGTATGAAGTACTGAGTCCAGTTTCTAAGGTAATATGCAAAACCTAGAGCATCCACTGTGATCTATTACTGTCTGAGTAAACATGGATGAAAATTCAGAGCCAGAGAGATGACTTTCCAATGTCCTATTAGAAGCTGATGCCAGAGTGGGCCTCAGAATCTTGGTGTCTTCATTTATCTCTTTAATATTCCACTCTGCCTCTTCGTAGTAGTCAGGATATTACTAGGATATGTAGCAGTGGCAAGCTAGTCTGAAATATCAGGGACTTAATAAAACAAACATGTTTTTCTCACTTACATGGAGTCTAGCAGGTGATAGGCAGCCTTCATGGCCTCCAAGTTGGCTATGGAGAGGAAAGACAGTGTGAAAGATTGCACATGGAATATTCAATGGATCAAGCCTGGGATTGGTTTATACCATTGCTGCCTGAATTCTGTTAGCTAGAGCTAGTTATATGACCCCAATCCAAGAACAGGGGAGGCTGGGAAATGCACCTTTTCTATGTGTCCAGGAAGAAGAAATAGCATAGTGAATGTAAGCATTTTCTCCACACACTCTCTCAGAACTGTGCCTTCACAGTTGGCTTTAACAACTGTATAGGAAACTATATAAAGAAGACTGAGGGCCTCTTGAGTACAGCAGAGTATCCCCCTGACTCCTCTCCTCCACAGGAGACTGTATTAGTCTGTTTATGCTGCTATAACAAAATGTCATAGACAAGGGGACTTAAACAGCAGACATTTATTTCTTTAGGTCTGGCAGTTAGGAAGTCTAAGATAGGGGTGCCACCATAGTTGGGTTCTGGTGAGAGTTCCCTTCCTGTGTTGCAGATGGCAGCCTCCTTGGTGTGCCTCACATGTCCCAAGGGAAGGAGAGCAAGATCTCTAGTCTCTTCTTCTAAGAACACGAATCCCATTATGCGGGAGCTCCCTGCCCCCAACACAGTCCATGACCTCATGTAAACGTAATTACCTCCAGAAGCCTCATTTCCAAATACCTTCCCATTAGGGATTAGGGGCATCAACATATGAATCTGGGGAGGGGACCAACATTCAGTCCATAACAGAAACCTTCTGCCATTTTCCACTTGTACTCAGGACACTATATGATTAGAAATATGGATACTTGGCTTCTGGTCTACCTGTGACTCTGGGAACTAGAATCTCTAGTCATGTGGCTTCTTGATGCATCCGTTTCCTCAAACATTTACCTTTACAGCTCTTAAGATAATGAATATGAGGTACGCCTGGGTGGCTCAGTTGGTTGAGCGGCTGCCTTCAGCTCAGGTCATGATCCCAGCGTCCTGGGATTGAGTCCCACATCGGGATCCTTGCTCGGCGGGGAGCCTGCTTCTCCCTCTGCCTCTGCCTGCCACTCTGTCTGCCTGTGCTCGCTCTCTCTCTCCTTCTCTCTCTGACAAATAAATAAATTAAAAAAAATAAAAAAAGATAATGAATATGAAGGAAATGTATGGAAAGAGGTGGTGATTATTGTGTCACAATCAGAGAAAGAGATGACGTCTGTCCATTTTATTGCATTTTGACCACTAAGTGTGAGATACTTTCCTAGAAACTAGAGATATAGTGGTGACCAATAAATTCACTTGCTGCACAATTTCTCATCGTTGTTTGTTTGTTTGTTTGTTTGTTTTGGTCTAGTCAGGGACATATATATTATTTTTAATGATAATTTGAGTCACACCTAATTATGGATTGTAATTAGTGCTATGAAGGAAAGGTACCCAGTCACATGAATGGGCATGATTGGGACATCCAATCTAACGTGAGGGACATAAAATCTTCCTGAGCAAGTAATGTTTGATAGCATATCTGAAGATTAGTTTGGAAGCAATCATTAATGATGATGATGATGATTATATTTATCAAGACCATGGGGTGCCTGGCTGGCTTATTTGGAGAAGCATGTGGCTCTTGACCTTGGAGTTGTGAGTTTGAGCCCCATGTTAAGTGTAGAGATTACTCAAACAAACGAACAAATAAACAAGCAAGATGGTACTATGTGCCAGGAGCTGTTTTACTTGTCTTAAGTGTACTACCTTAATTATATTATTATCGCAATGATTCTTCACAACTACACTGCGACCTAGGTCCAAATATTAGCTCACTTTTGCAGAATTAGTTGGAGAAAAGAGGGATGCATCTTCTAGTGAAAGGGAGTGGCAAACAGGAAAGTCCTATGGTTGGGGAGAAGATGCCCAAGACACATTTGAGGAAGTGAAAGAAAGATGAAGTATTTGAAATCATACTGTGTAACATGCCGTAAGGAAAAAGACTTTCCTCCTCCTCATCAAAGTGTGACTGTGTTGGGGGACAGAGGAGAGAAGCAAATGTGGACATTTGTGGTTGGGGATCAACTTCAACTGTCTATAAAATACACTTACCACGTAAACAAACTTACGTTGAATTTGATTTAAAAGTTTTGTATTTGTATTCCTCATAATGTTACCATAAGAGTTCAGAGAAATTGAGACTTTGGGGAGATGCATTAAAACCCAAGACCAGGAAGAGGGGTTGGAGGATTTGCTAGCACTTTTCCTCTCTTGCAACTGTAAATCTGGTGTGAGATCTGCCGAGGTATTGCTGGAAACAGTTCAAGAGAGAATACCACTTGCACTTGACCTTGTTTAAAATATGCAGTGTGGATTGGGGAGGAGGACAATTTTGTATACTATAGCGATAGCTTATCTAGTCTGGTTCAGAGTGTTTTCACAGCAGGTTAATAGGAAAGACTTTTTTCTTCTCTTCTTAGAAAATGATCAGCTTTTTTTTTTTTGAAGTTAGAGTTTGATTTTCTATGCTCGGCAGCATTTTGTTTTCATTGAATTGACTTTGATGTGAAATTTCCTGGCATTTCTTAATTCTGTAGAGGAGGTTTCTCCCTTTGAAACTGAGATGTGTACTTGTATAGTTACATGTGTTACTGTGTCTGACTGATCTACATTTGTTCATGTGTTCATTAGCAAGTATTATCTGGCACCGACGATAAGAGAGATTCTGGGGATGCTGCACTGAGCATATCAAACAAGACTCGTGCCTTCATGGCCATGGGGCTTACAATTTGAAGGTGCTTATCGACAGTCAGCAAAAAGATACAAGAGTGAATGTTTGTTTGTTTGTTTGTTTTTTAAGATTTTATTTATTTGACAGAGAGAGGGAGATCACAAGTAGGCAGAGGAGCAGGCAGAGAGAGTGGGGGAAGCAGGCTCCCTGCTGAGCAGAGAGCCCAATGTGATGCAGGGCTCGATCCCAAGACCCTGAGATCATGACCTGAGCTGAAGGCAGAGGCTTAACCCACTGAGCCACCCAGGCACTCCAAGAGTGAACGTTTTATTAAATACTAAGAAGAAAAAAAACAGGTTGCTAGGAGGTGGGCTAACAGGAGGGTCTACCTGAGAATGGTGAGTGTTTTGGGTCACTTCTGTTATCCTTCTTCCCATCCTTCTCCACCCTCCTGGGAGGCTGACCTGGCTGGGCTGCCTTCAAGGGCTCCTCTGCTCCCAGTAGGGGGTTGGCCTTTGGGGCAGTGGGAGAAGCAGGAGGCTGTGGTATTTACTTCCTTAGTCTTATTCTATAGATATCACTGCTCAGTTGTGAGCCACTAGTGAATTCAGGTAGCCTTCTTCTTGTACCGACTGTCTTCAGGTTCTGGTAGACGTTCCCTCCCCTCCTGCTTCAGGCACCTGCTGGTGCCAGCTGTGGTATACTGGGCTATCTCTTGTTGGTGTCCCTCAACCCTGGCCATACCTTTGTAGATAAGCTTTTTATTAAAATATTACCCCCCTTTGTAGGTGACATTTGTTTCCTGCCAGGCCCTTGACTGAAATAACCTCAAGAGGATCTTTTTGAGGATGTGGCTTTTAAGTTGAAACCTGAAATGTTGGAGATTATGGACTAGAAAATTAATGGGAGGAAGCAGGTTTTAGAAAGAGGGAAGGGCATGTGTGAAGGGCCCCAGGCCAGCAAGAATTTTATGTGTTCAAGAGACATATGGGGGAGAGACACCAGGTAGCCTATTGGAAGAGTTAGGATGTGGGTATATAGAATGTTACTATCAGACACGATAGTCAGTAGCATAAGAAGGAGTGCCAATGATGACTGTTCTCAGTGAAGATGAATAGAGAAGACTTCCTGGAGGTAGCAGCATGTGAGTAGGGCTTTAAGGATAGATAGATCTTACCTTTGGTGGCGGAAGGCATTCCAGGGAAAGACAACTGTTTTAGGCAGTGGATTCGAAGTAGCTTGTCTATGGACCCATGAGATAAGAACCTTGTGCTTGAATGTATCTCGGTGCACTGTTCCCTTCATCAAGACAGTCTTGCACTGGGCTACCTGGCATTCGTAGGTAGGAGATGGAGTCTCAGACAGAGAAAGAGAAGTTTGGTGAAGTGAAATGCAGCCAGAAGGATGCAGATATCAGCATGGGGAGCTGAGATTTTAGGCTGTGGGCAGTGATGGGACATTAGACATTTTTGAGAAGAATGGCAAGGTTAGCACTGTGGGTTTTTTTATGATTATTTATTTTAGAGAGAGAGAGAGCGAGCATGAGTAAGTAGGGGCAGGGGCAGAGAGAGAGAGAGAGAGAGAGAAAGAATCTCAAGCAGACTCCCCACCAAGTGCAGAGCCGATGCGGGGCTCCATTTCACGAGGCCGAGATCATGACATGAACCAAGAGTTGGACACTTAACTGACTGAGCCACCCAGGTGCCTCTCGAGCTGTGTTTAAAAACATAATCTAGCAGGACAGTGTGAGACAGGGATGAGGAAGTCATGGTGGGAGCCACTGTGGAGACCCAGTTCACTCTCTTGTGGGTTCATCAGTTTAATAGGAGCTGTTTTATTTTTGAAATGATGGCTGTGGTCTAAATGTGCTGCTATTCCCCTGTTCCCTTTCCGTGCTAATTCTCAATATGCCGGAGAAAGCCAGGAGGCTTCAATGAACTAAGACAGAAATCTTGAGAACCAAAGTGAATTGCAGTATGCTGATTGTTAAGCTTGCTGACGGATGGGGGAGGGGAGGAGAACTTACGATCTGCTCTGTGACCTGTGGGAACTGGGGCAAATCACCGAGTCACACTAAGTATGGCTCTTCACCTTCACAGTAATGTCCAAGAATTATGCAGAGAAACTCGGTGAATTATCAGCACGCTCTTTGTAGGCAAAAGAGATTGGTCATTTTAATTAACAAAGGTCCCAAATGAGAGTTACAGAAGAAAAATGGCAGCAGGGAAGGGAAACCAAACCTGAACCATGTTGGCGGGGGAGCTTTCTGGAAAAGGGGCTCTCGTGCACATTTTCTGGGTAAATGGGTTGGCTGTTATCAAGCAGATCGCTCAGGAGACTGGAGTAGGAGTGTCAAGAAAGACTTTACTAGACTGTGTCAAGAAAGACTTTTCTGTTGATGGATTCTCTGGAACACCTGGAGAGCTTTGCATTCAGGAAAATGTTGGAGGAAGCAGGAGCCCAGCATAACTGAGGATCTGTAAGATGGCTCTTATAGCTCCAACACAGAAGGGAAGGGAGGCTGTGGCTTCGCATCAAAGCCCCTCTGTGGGTCCTTGAGTCAGCCGGCTGTGCCAACATTGGGGTGTTGCTCCAGCCCCCTTCCCATGATCCACAGTGTCACGGCTGGCATTTGTGGAGCCCTCCTTCGGCATCAGGAACAGCGGTAGGTACTTTCCATTCATCTCCATGGGAACTTCCTAGCCACCCTGGGAACTGTTATCCCCATTTTACCGACAGAGATACTGAGGCTCACAGAGTCTTGCGACTTACTTGCCCAAGACGCAGTAAGTGAGACAGGGACTGGAAACCAGTTCCATTTCAGTGCACAACTTCCGTCCTGAGAGTGAACATATCACTTCTTGCCATGGTCCTCTTTGCTTTCAACTCCGGTATTCAGCAAAGGGCATGTTGCCCTCCCCTCAAAATTGGCATCAATGAGAAGATAGGAGGCACCAAAATAAGATACCCTGCTTCCTGAAATAAGAATGTACAAGTTTCACAGATAACATAGAATTGGGACAACCTATTAAATGAGTGAATGATGGATCCAAACAGATTGCCCACAATGACTATTCAAGAGCTACTTAATAAGGTGAGTCCATCACCTTTGAATGACATCACTGTGGCCACTGGCTATCCCCCCAAAGGGTCCCACAGACCCTGAATCATGGCTTATGCGTCCGAATGTTTAAAAAACAAGTTCACCGATGTTTTTGCTAACAAACATGTTCTTATGTGTAGTAGAATAGAAACTTATCTCCTCCCTGTTTGGTTGGGAAGATGTAGTGAAACCCATCACGTGAAAACACAAATGTTTGAATAAATAAGTACATTTTGTCTTTTTTATTTTAATTAAACCAGCAGTTCTTAAAATGTGGTCCAGGGACCCCTGAGGATCCTTGGCACTTTTTTAGGGTGTCTGTGAAATGAGGTCAAAGCTATTTTTGTGACAATACAAATATGTTTTTGGCCTTTTTCAAGCTCATTCACTTGTGAGTGGAAGTGGAGTTTTCCAGGGGCTGCATGATGTGGGATATCTGCCAAAGACTGAATGAAGAAGCAGATGTAATTTTCTAGCTGTTTCTTACTAAGCCATGCATGAAAGAGATTTGCAAAAAAGTAAAACCAATGCCACTCTTCTGTTTTTTGAAAACATAGTGTTTTTTTTTAAAAACAAAAAATGTTATTTATGCCAACATGTAATTTATTATTGATATTTTTGAATGAATACATAAGTCAAATTTCTCGGGTTTTGTTTCAAATGATATTTATTGATAAATACATACAATCACAAATTTTGGGGTCCTCGATTTCTAAAAGGCTAAAAAGCTTTGAAACCAAAGTGACTGAGAACCACTGGCTAAATTAATGTTTAGAACACATTATTAAGTCAGTGCTGCCTCATCCCAGCACAATAAAAATAATTTGTAATTGATTCTTAGGAATTCCTACAAGAAAATGCCAGCAACAATAACATAGAGGCTTTCTGCTACTTCTAAAGGAAGTAGGAGTTAATATTCAGTCTTAACTGCTATTTCACAAAAATAATTACATCTGGGTAAACCTTAACCCAAGCACATGAATTGTAAAATATAACTTGAACACATTTCCCCAGATATTGATATTTCTTTAATAGAGGAAAAATTCTCTCTTATAGAGGGGGGAGGGGAAAGAGGAGATTCACCTTTGAGAATTTCCCAATCTCAGGTTCTTTCCTACTGGTGTGTAGGATCATTTTTTCCCTGAAGTCTTTCCTTTTCTTTTTTAAAAATTTAAATTGAAATTAATTAACATATAGTGTATTGTTAGTTTCAGAGGTGGAATTTAATGATTCATCAGTTGCATATCACACCCAGTGCTCATTCCATCACCTGCCTTCCTTCATGCCCATCACCCATTTATCCCATCCCTCTACCCCCCTCCCCTGCATTAACCCTCAGTTTGTTCTCTAGAATTAAGGGTCTCTTATGGTTTGTATCCCTCTCTATTTTGATCTTATTTTATTTTTCTCTCCCTTCCCCTATGTTCATTGGTTTTGTTTCTTAAATTCCATATATGAGTGAAATCCTATGATATTTGTCTTTTTCTGACTGACTTATTTTGCTTAACATAATACACTCTAGTTCCATCTACATCATTGCAAATGGCAAGATTTCATTCATTTTGATGGTTGCGTACTATTCCATTGTATTATATATACCACATCTTCTCTATCCATTCATCTGTCAATGAACATCTGGGCTTTCTCCATAGTTTGGCTATCATGGACATTGCTGCTATAAACATTGGGGTGCATGTGCCCCTTCAGATCACTATGTTTGTACCCTTTGGACAGATGCCTAGTAGTGCAGTTGCTGGGTCGTAGAGTAGCTCTATTTTTAACTTTTTGAGGAACCTCCATACTGTCTTCCCTGAAGTCTTGAAGAGAGGCCCTCACAAACCAAAAGTGATGCAATCTGCATTGTGATCCTGATTCTGTGCTCAATTTGCTGCCTGACGTTGGGGAAAATAATTTCTTTTTCTGGGGTCCGTTTTCCTTATGAAGATAGGGAAAGAGCATCTCTTGGGTCCTTTCTTGAAAGATTCAAGTCTGTTTTGAGACATCTGGAACAGACTGATAAAGGAATGTGGAGAACAGGGCACTTAGGTAGTCAAGTGATGGCAAAGACCAAGATTTTGGATTTGGTGGAAGAGTGGCAAGTGGGAGCTCAAGAAGAGACTAAAGGGAATTCTGCCTCCAGAATTCTAACAAAGATTAAGGGGATGGAGTAGGCAGGTGTGGGAGCAAGCGTTTCCTTGGGAAAGGCAGATCACTTCCAATGCTGGCAGGGACATTGGGAGGTCCCCTTGATGCTTTTAGAAGAATTTGTCATAGGGTCCTGAAGGAAACAGATACCATCCGGCTCAACTTTCTGATTATCCAGTAACTTCTTTTGTTAGGTCATGGATTTGAGTCTGTTTCTTAAGCAAAATTCTTCTTTATGAAAGGAATAAATGTGTTCCAAATATTGATCACAGTCTTGTGAATCCATTGATGATATTTTCAGTCAGCGATTGAGCAATGCCTTTGAGATGCTTCATGGTGACATCATGGTCTCTTTCTTGCTGTGTTTGCTAGTTTGGTTCTTAATCTTTCCATATCCACACTCTCCCCATCAGCCAGTCCCATCCATTTCCAGTCCAGATATTACTCCTGGCTCTTTACATGTGGTAGTCTATCTGTCTGGGAAGTCCTTTCACCTAAACTGGCTAGCTGAATAGCTTTCAACCTACTATCTTTTGTAATTTTTGAGATCGTGTATTTATGAAAAATTGTTACTTCATCAAATAATATGTATACACAGTTAAAAAAAAAAAAAAGCTTGTGGAAGACTTATGCTGAAAACAGTAGTGCCCTGCTTACCAATCCCTACCACATTTGGTCCTGCTCACCAGACAAATTACTTTTAACTCTTTCATTATTTCTTATGGCATAAGCCTCTGTATTTCCAGCAAAGATGCTTACATTGTTAAACTCTTGATTTATGAATGTCATAAATCTGTTGACTCTGTTGGCTCTGTTGACTTCCTGCCAAAGGAGGTGACAATTTAGGTCTTTTGTACATCTCATTTCTCCTCTTCTTTTTCCTTAATATTTATATCATAATTTTTAGATGAATCAGAATCAGTGTGTATGTTTTTATGATCACGCAACTACTACTCACTGCAGAGTCCAAGTACCATCCTAGGATCATTTCTTTCCTAAGATCATTTCTTTTCTCATACAACTTTGATTTCCTGAGTTTACAATGGCCTCTTTACCCCCAATTTTTGTGGGCTTTTTTTCTTTCTATAGCTCCTCTTTTTATTAAAAAAAAAAAAGATTTTATTTACTTATTTATTTGAGAGAGAGAATAGAGAGAGAGAGCATGAGAGAGCGGTCGGTCAGACGGAGAAGCAGACTCCCTTCTGTTCAGGGAGTCAGATGAGGGACTTGATCCTGGGACACCAGGATCATGACCTGAGCTGAAGGCAGTCGCTTAACCAACTGAGCCACCCAGGCACCCTCTATACCTACTCTTACCTTTTTTTTTTTTTTTTTAACTCAGTCTATCAGATCAGTAATTTTTTTCCCCCTTTTAAACAGGGATTGACAAAATCTTTCTGTAAGGGATCACACAGTAAAAATTGTATATTTTTCAGTCTGGACAGTCTGTTGCAATCACTTAGCTCAGCTGTTGCAGAGGGAACTTGGTCAAGGACAATATGTACCTCCTGACAGGACCTCAATGAATGGGCTTAGCCATGTTCCAGTAACATTTTAGGGAGGAAAGCATGTGGCAAGCAGGATTTGGTCCACGGGCGGGAGTTTGCAGACCCTGGTTCTCAATGATAAAATATGTCAGACACTAATGTGTGCTATTTTTATTTTCCTGCGTCTCCTGTCCTGCAGGCCTCCCCTCTGAGGCTGGTCTGTCCTGTTTGTGTCCTGCTAACATCCTGGAATCCCCCTTCACTGCTTTCCTCTTTTGGAACCCTTATATCTTGGGTTTCTGCATCTTCCTCTTTCTGGCCTTATTCCTTTGCTCCGCTGGAGGATATTCTCAAGTAACTTCTCGAAAAAGAGGGTGTGTACGAGAGGTAAATTTTCTGAGTCTTCCTATGTCTGAAAATGTCTATATGCACACCCTGTTGGTTGGTAGTGTTGTGAAGTCATGGGTTTGAGATTTAAAAAATTTCCCCAGAACTTAGGAGGCTTTCTCCAGTGATTTTCCAGCTTCTAGAATTTCTGGGTAGTGCCTGATTGCAGTTGTGTTTCTTTGTATATGTGGGCATGTGATCTTCTTCTCTCTCCTGGCCCCGCATCTACGAACTTTTAGGATCATCTTTTTATCAGGGCAGTCCTGAAATGTCATGGTGACATCCCTCAGCATGATCATTTTCAGCTCCATGCCTCATCTTTGTTCTGCTCTGGGCTTGATGTGTGTGAGTCTGGAGCTTCTTCTGACAATTTCTCCAGACACTAACCTTTCTTCTCCCTGAAAAGTGCCCATCAGGCTCTGTGGGACCAAGGGGACAATCTAAGGGTTTTACTCTTCCTGTGTCCAGATAGGCAGCCTCATGTCTTACTCCTTGTTTCTGTGGAGCATCAGGTCTCTGAAAGCCTCGCCTTCAAGGTCTTCAGCAAAGTGCATGGTGGAATTTGGTCAGCATAGATGTCTCTAGGCCTTTACATTGGTGTTTTCTTCATTCTGCTAAGTTGATCATTGCTCATCTGGCTATAGCCTATCTTTCAAAATTTCATTATAATTTGTTGTTGTCCACTTATATCTTACACTTTTTTTTTTTCCATTTCATAGGGGGAAGGAAAACATGTAAATGCTGTGGTCAGTCTATTGAGTTGAACCAGGAGTTCACAATTTTTCATTTGTCTGTCTGCTCCACTACAAAGGGTCTGCTTACTCACCCACTGTGTTCCTAATGTTTGGCTCAAAGTGGGCATTCTGCAGATACGTAGTGAATGGAGTGAATGCATGCATATTGAGTGAGTGGTCTGATGGGAACGGAAGCCTTAGGTGGGGGAGCCCTGGGAGATGATGCTGGAAGAAGAAGCTGAGCCCAGATTATTAAGGGCCTTGAGTGCCAGTCCAAGGACTGTGTCCTGTTTTCTTGGTTGGAAGGCCATTGACGGTTTTTCAGTGGTGGTGGAAGGGTATTCTGGTCAATGTGATTTTTCTGGCTGTGGTTTAAGGGCTCATTTGAAAGGAGTATACAGGCAGGGGAATAAAATGCCATGAACTGATGAGAACCCGTGAGGAGGGAAGGAGTGCATGGCAGAGCTCTGGAGGAAGAAACCTCAGGATTTATGTTCTGATTCAATGTGACTGGGGCTTCCATAGGCCAAGAGAAAGAACAAACAGTATAAAGGGTATTGCGGGCAAGGAGAGAGTAGATAATGGTTTTGTCTGTTCATATTTGAGGCATGAAGGAAACTCCAAGTGGATGTCTTTAGCGGGCAGTTGGCTATGTAAGGAGAAAATGAAGACGTAGATCAGGAAGTCGTTCTCACAGAGAAGTCAAAGGAGAGAGAGCCATGAAGGAAGACTGGTTTGCACAAAGGCACATGGATGGTGATAGACCCAGAATTTGAAGTCAGATTTAAGCCGATCGTCCATCTTCAACCACAGACTGTACTCACTCTTAAACTTTCTCAAGAAGCAGGAGATTACAAGCTTAGTTTTGGCCTTGGGCAAGACTCACATTTAATGGGATATGTGAGTTCTTAAGAATGACGGTGCAAAATGCAATTGGAAACTAATGGGGTGTGAGGGAAGAATGCCGATACTGCGAGGCTCCCCATGGTCTGGGTGGGAGGGAAGTCAGGCGGCTTCAGTCAGTCTGGCCTTGGCCAGAGCCGAGGTCTCCCGCAGACCCCACCTGCTTTCACTCTGATGGCTTCCCCGAGAACACTTTCTTCTCTAACACTTTCTACCCTTCCTGCTGCTTCGGTTCAAACCAGAGAAAACTATGGTCAAGTAGCAATTCTCAGAACCCAGGCGGGTCTAACTAACATCCTGCCTGGTTTCCTCCTTGCTTGGTCAGGACGGAGCAGCCTGAGAGAATCACAGGAAGGAGGCCTCTGGAGATTTCCAGGAGTGCCCCATGCAGGGAAGGAGTCCTGGGCTCCTCTCCACGGAGCACCCTCCCGTAGCATGCCTTCGGGTTCACCGCATGGGCTGAGGGAGGAAGAGGAAGGAGATGCCGTGAGAGTGGGGGTGTGGGGGCATGTAGGTTGTGAAACAGCATGAGAAGCCTTCAGAGGCAGCAAAGAAAGTATTGTTTCTGGAATTTGGAATTCAAAGTTTTTCACACTCAACGTTTCTGTGACTGGAAGGAGATAAAAATCTATGTCATTCCATTGGTTTTCACCTTCGTTTTAAATGATCAGATTTTAAACAGAAATTATTATCAGTCCGATATTGTTTCCTTTTCTGAAATGTGGTTTAATTTCGCAAAGAGCGGAGTAAGACGGCAGAGCTGAATCATAGGAAATGTCAGCGAGCAAGCGCTGCACCCGTTCTTACGAAACCGTGGCCCAGGATTTGCTGTTTGCCTTGAATAAAGTGTTCCTTAATCCTAGGTTTTTGTTTTTAGCTGGGGGGGCATTTCCTCTTCCTTTCCTTTAACAATAAGGTTTCTTTGCATTGAGAGAATATTTAATCCAGTGAGAAAGCATGGGCCTTGAGTTGGAATCCCACCTCCTCTTCTAAATGGAAGTAAGAGGATGGAAAATATATATTATATAAGAATATACCTGTGTCAATTATATATTATGATACATTATACATATAAATGTATAATTAATGATTTATATATTATGTCTATGATTAATTATCATATGCATATGATTAACACATTGCTGTTAATTCGTAGGTACTGAAATCATGTAAATTCCTGCTATTGAACAGCGTTGGATGATTTTTTTTCCTATTGATAGTCACTGACTCACCAAAAAAAAAAAAAAAAACAACAAAGGAAGGAAGAAATAATCAATTTAGTGTATGCTCTTAATTCGAGGGAGGGAGTTGTGGGTGTTTGTGTTTTGGATCTTATTTTTAGACATTACAAAAATGTTCCATCCACTGGATTTTGAAATTAAGAATGGGGAACATTATTTATATCTGAATCATATATTACAACAAATGAAAATATTACATGTATGGTTTCCGTTCTGTATTGCAGGCATTTAAAGGGAAGAGGGAGAGAAAGAAAGTGAGGATGGGGGAGAGAAGGAGAAGAAAGAGAAGGGGGTGATAGACAACAGGCAGAAATGGCAGAGGCGAAAATGATGCAGCAAGGGCAAGATTCTCTGGGCTTAGGCACCCATGTTTGCAGATATATAGCTCTGGTTTTGCCCTAATTAACTCTTGAGCTATTGATACTAGAGTCATATATTTGCTGCTATCACTTTCCTTTGAAACCCACCCACCACCCACCCATCCATTCATTCTTTTTTAAAGCAACAAACAAGTACTAACTGTATCCTACGTGTTTAGCCCTGTCCTAGGTGCTAGCAAGGCAAGCCATGAGGTTAGTCCTGCCTTCTAAGAGCTCACAGTTTCATGGAAGAGGCAGACAGGTAACCAAATAGAGAATAAAATAAGTGACTGCTTCAGAGTTGGGGTGCAGTGGGAAAGACTTCATGGAGGAGGTGACCCTGTGTGGGGTTCTCAAAGGACATGCAATAATGTGTTAGGTAGACAAGATTGTTGGGTGGGAGATTAGGAGTGTGTTCTGGGCACCCCGAAATTCAGAATAGCTCTTGGAGTGACCCAGACCTGTCTGAACTGGGAGCTGGTTTATTAGAAACCTAGCTCTGTGTGGTCATGGAGCCCTTGTGGCAGCTGGTTAAGATCATAGATATTGCAGGATAGATATGGTGAATTCTGACTTACTAGCTGTGTGGCATTGGTCAATTGTTTGGTCTTTCTGAGCCCTAGCTTCTTTGTATTTAAAAGGAGGTTGAAACTCGGGAAGGTTGTATCTTTTAAGTGAATAGACATAATATATGTAAAAGCTTTGCACACTGCTGGGCACAGTAGTGAGACCATTATTCTCATTTCAGTAACTGGATCTTTGGAACAGTTGAATCTTAGCAGCAATTGGAACAAGCTGGTTTAAGGGTAAGAAGCAGTGGCTTTTGGTGGGGGGTGGGGGAGAGAAACAGGTTATATTTTATTTATGACTTTTCACCTATTCTCCTGAAATGTCTCAGAAACTTTTCTAAATCATGGCAACTCAGATATCAATATCACATTTCCCCCCTGGGCTCCATCCCCCTCTGTATTTTCTAAGGCTGGAACAAAGTCAAACCAGAGGTGAGAAATTCACTGTCTTCGTTGTAGGTGACCTCTTGGTAAAAAACCTCAGGTTCAGCTCTGGAGCAAAGCTCTTTGGAAGGCTACCAGCCACACCTTCAGCACAATGCTCATTTCCAGTCTGTAATTGTGAGCAGCCCCAAGGATACCCAATGGGAGGATGGCAAAGATCTGGGTCAACTCCCTTGGGATAGATGCTCATGTACAGGATGTAGCTAGAGCTAGTAAAACCATGAGACTAAAGTATGAGTAGGGGGAGGGAGCCATTTTTAACACAGACTGATTTGAGGTGAGCTGTCTCTTCCATAGGAGTACTATTAATTACTGGGAATTTAAAGTGTGAGACCAGCTGAGAAGGTCCTCAGTTTATAATTATTCTTTCTCAGGTAATATGGTGGATTGAAACACGGTGGCCAGATTTGTTCTTCATCCCCCTGTGTCCTCGTCCACAGCTGGTTCTAGGGTGGTTTTCCCCAAACTCGAGTGTGTATCAGAACCTCCTCGTTAAAACAGGCACTGCTGGGTCCTCTCCCCAGAGTTTCTGATCTAGTAGGTCTAGGGTGGGGCTTCAGAATTTGCTTTTCGGAAAGTTCCAAGGTCTCCTGATGCTGCTGGCCTCGGAGCATATGTTGAAAACCACTCACCTAGGGACAGGCAATGGAGCCATCTCTGAATTCTTTCTTCCAGTGCACCCTCAACTTTTTTGTGTGTGTTTGCTGGATATAGTTTCCATTGCTCACGAATAAAGTGATTTCATGAATACTGGGGTGGGGGTCCTTGTCTTTATCTTGGAGAAGAGAGGAGTCAAAGGGGGAAATCAAGGTTTTCTCTAACATCTTAAGATCTGTTGTATCTAGATAAGAATGGGAAGTGAATCTTACCAATTTTCCCACTTCATCTCAAACTAAGCAAGACTTTTTAAAATAACTATTTAAATTATGTAAAAACGGGCAGCTCTTGGTTGATGATGATAGATTGAACATTCTCATTTATCCCTATTCTCACCTGAAACACCAATAAAATGACAGTGACTGGGCTTTTAGCATAATGTATGGCGTCAACTCTCTTTGAAGAAGGGAAGAGGGAATGGTAAGAAGACTGGAAGGTGAAAAGCTGGTGGACGACTGGTCCCAGTTGATTTTAGCAGACCCAAGAAGTCTGATTCATAAGCAGGCAAATGCAGAAGAGCGAAGAGATTCACACTCTAAAGCCCCCAAAAGATTCTGGATTCTGAGACTTCCAAACAGGGTGAAGTTGAGTCTCAAAACAGGCAAAGTGGCTGAAAATCTGTAAAAGCAAAGGGACCTCTAGATCACCCACCCATCGCATCAGCCAACATATGCTCCTAGAGCCTGGTGCATAGTGGGAGGTTTACTTTTGAAGGAAGCCAATCAGGGGACTCTGGACAAGTCGGTACCAGGTGCAGTTGGAAGAAGGAGGTATCTCGTAGAAAATGGGTGGGGGATGAAAAGAAAGTCAACATACGGAACTTTTATACCTCCAGTCCTCTTCCCACACTGAGATCCCAGAATCATGGCCTTCAGTTGTGTGCCTTCCAGACAGCCGTCTGGTGTTGGGCTTTAGCAGGTACTCAACAAAGACAGCTGTTACACAAAAAGCCTGGGAAGGCATGCAGGCGGTTTGGGATGCAGGGCAGGCCTGATGACGGTGCCCAAACTGAGGTCAAGTGAGCAGTGTTTACTGAGCAGCCCCCACTGCACCAAGTAGCAAGCTCGGAGTTCTAATGATTCAGTAGTGTGATTCAGTGTGCCTATCCCCCAGTGAACTAGGGGGACAGGTAGGGGAAGGAACAGCATATACAAAGGCTAAGCCAGTAGTGAAATAGCATGCTGAGTTGGTGGAACTACAAGCATTCGGTATTGTTGGCGTGGAAAGTATAGACACACCGGGAGTGTGGGAGGAGGGGACACCAAAGAGATGCTATTAACGTTTACGACCCTCTCTTTCTTCCTACGTGTCCTCTCAAAATATATGTGTGTATTTTGAATCTCCATAAATGCATCCATTCTGGTTTTCCTTCTTTTTTCCCCATCAAGGGCAACAATTTTACTTTATTTAATTTGTTTTTAAAAATGTTAATTCCAGTTAGTTAAGGGCAATGTTTTTAAGATCTATCTATGTTGCTATGACAATAATCTAAGCCATTCCTTTGAACGCCTGCCTGATACTTTGTGGTATTTTATGGCGTGTAGTTACCTACTTTTACCTACCCATTGTCCCTGGGAAGGACATCAACATTATTTTCCATTCCCTCCTCCTTCTTGCTCCCCTCCCTCGCCCCCCAAAAAAACCCAGCAATAAACATCCCTAGGCATGTTCTCTGATGAACCTGTGTGAGAATTTCTTGTGCTTTATACCCTGGAGAGAGAGATTGCTGGGTATGTTTATATGTAATGGGGTGAATATTAATACTTTGCCCTCCAAGATGGCCCATCACTGGGACATTAGTATTTTCACATTCCTGTTAATCCAGTTTTTTTCTTTCTTTTCTTTTCTTTTCTTTCCTTCCTTCCTTCCTTTCTTTTTTTCCTAACTCCGAAAGTTTTCTTGTGCCTCTTTGGATTATTCTTACTATTATTTTATAAGAACACTTACAATGAAATGAGACATATTCTCTAAGTGCACAATATAGTGTTGTTAACCATAGGCACTGTGTGTTACAGAACTCTAGGATTTACTCATCTTGCATAACTGAAACTTGATCCCCCATTTCCCCTCCTTCCAACCTCTGGCAACCATCATCCTATTCTCTGTCTCAGTATGAGTTAGAATGTTTTAGGTATCTCATATACGTAGAATCATGCAGTATTTATCCTCCTGTGACTGGTTTATTTCACTTAGCGTAATGTCCTCCAAATTAATCCATGTTGTTACATATGGCAGGATTTCTTTCTTTTTAAGGCTGAATAATATTCCATTGAGTGTAGACACACACACACACGCACACACACGTGCACGCACATGCACACACGCACATGCACGCACGCCACTTTTTTTATCCATTCATCCATCGATGGACATTTGGATTTTTCCAGTCTCTTAGCTATTGTGAATATTGCTGCTGTGAACACAGGAAGGCAGAGAATGCTTCGAAATCCCGATTTCAGTTCTTTCGGATATACATCCAGAAGTGGAATTGCTGGATCAGACCGTCATTCTATTTTCAGTGTTTTGAGGAACTTATGCACTGTTTTCCATAACGGCTGCACTGTCTTGTAGTCCCACCAGCAGTGTAGAGGATTCCAATTTCTCCACCTCTTTTGCCAGTAACGTTTTTAAAACACAGTTTTAAAGTTGTTACTAGTGTGAAATGTGTATCATTTTTCCTGGGTGCAAAATGTCATTTTTGTTTCTTGCATTGCTGATGATTTTGAACGCTTTTTTTTTTTTTAAATCAGTTTCTGAACTTTTGAGGCTTCCCCTTCTGAAATCGACTGTTCACATCCTGTTGCCGTATTTCTCTTGGGGCAGCTGTTTCTCATTGATTTGCATGCTCTTCTAATAGATTTTAGATATTAATGTCTCGTTAGCTACTTAATGAATCTACCTGTTAGCTGGGGATTGCCCTTCCACTGTGAGCCCTGCCTCAAGACAGAGTCATAGCGTCTCAGAAACAGGCAAATGACCTTGAGACGTGAGATGAAGTAAACTGCCAGTGATCCTCTGTGTGACATACACGTGTTTATGATCCCAGAGGGTCACTGGGGTCATCTCATCATTCAGCCTCCTTGTGTCTGACTTGGCTCACCAACTTTCCCTTCATTAGTTCCCTTCACCTGCCTAAACTTCAGCTAGGCACAACATACCACTATCATTATCACTTTGCCTTTATTACACAGGCAAAAAATGTTTTGCTGTTGGCAAATATTCAAACTGATAACAAATTATTAAAAACCACCCACAACTCTGCCACTGAGTGATGATTCCAGTTTATCTTTTAGTACGCATTCTGCTCCCTGGAGAGAATGGCTGAGAAGACATAAGCATCGTGATGATCAACGAGCCTCCTCTTAACCCCGTGTTGTATATAAATCTCTCTTGTAGAACTTCATTTTATTATAATTATTTGTTCAATAACTACTTGTAAATAACTGTCATAGCTATTTGCTCAGAGAATCTTGGGACAGGAGTCAGTGGACTTATGTTCTAGTTCCATCTTTGATTTTTGCCAAAGCTCCTCTTTTTTTTTTTTTTTTTTTGTAAAGGAGGAGAGATTGAAAATCAAACTGAGTGGTTTTCACTTTCTACTGGAAGTGACTAGGAGCCATGGAAGGATTTGAAGTGGTGAAATTATCCAGATTAATTTTGGTAGAGGAAGTTCTCCTTGGAAGCGATGATACATAAGTATAAGTGAATGAAAATGACATTAATCGGGTACCAGCTGGGGAGCTCCAGGCGTATTATCTATGGCATTTCAGAGGATCCCTTTAGTACGGTGGTTTAGGGATAACCATCCACAAGTTAGAGATAGCAGCCTGTGACTCAGTGAGGCTAAGCAGTGTTCTTAAGGACACACAGCTGGTGAGTGTGGGGGACTTAAGTCCAGCACGATCTCCTTCTCTCCAGCATGATTTCTTTCCAGGCACAGAGGCTGGTTCAAAAGGTCCTTCAGTAGTTTAGGCGGCATCAGTTCCCACTTAAGAATGGAGTTCAAATGCCTAGCCAGCTACATTTTCATAGCTGCAGCCTTAGTTAGTTGGTGATTGTCCCCAGGGGTTTTTCCCTATGACTCATACACAGCAGGGGAATCCTGAGGGAAGCTCAGCTTTTACTTCTTGAATTTCAGTCTTGACAGAAGCCGTAGTGACTTCAGATAGCCTTCTGAGTTCTTGCCAACAAAGCGATTGGAGGAGGGACCTTGGGTAAGTCCCTTCCTCTCTGGACCTCAGTTTTCTTAACCACAAAAGATGAATGATCACTGAAGTGTACTTTAATTAGACTCTCTCATAGCGTGATGCTGAGTTCTTGTGGAGCTTAATGATATGGGTGACTTGTAAGGATTAGACCAACAGCATATCAGTACACACAGAAGGGATGGAAAATAGGCTGTATGTAGGAAGGGCATAGAAGATGCACGTTCTTAGTTACTCAACTTGCATACATTCACTTGACTGTACGATTCACGTGGGAGGGACGTGCCTAGGATGGTATGCTTGCTCATCCCACATCTTAGAATCTGTTGCTAGCGCCTTATATATACGTGGCTACACTATTTTGTTGAAGGAAAGAATGGAAAGCAGAAAGGCTATGTGTCTCCTCGGATCCATCCTCCCCTTCTCCCTCAATAATGCAGTACACAAGTTACCGGAAACTGTAGCCCAGGACAAAACCTCAATCCCCAGACCTCCTTGTAAGCTGGGATGTGGCCACATTATTAAATTCTTACTGATGGAACATATGTGGAATTGGTGTTGACATTTTTTTTCAGGAAATATTCCTAAAGAGAGAGACATGATTTTCTCCTTCCCATTTGTCCTTCTGGATGACTAAGATGAAATAGATATCTGGCAAAAGGTTTGGATCTTAGACCACAGGCCAAGAGCTTGATGTTGAGAATAGCAGAGCAGTAAAAAGGATGGAGTCTGGGTATCTGATGATATTCAAGCCTCTGTAGGAACCTTGAAGTGCTCTGTTCACATAAGCACGGGAGAGAAATATATTTCTATATTTCTGAGTTATTTGTTGTCACTGAGCCAAACATAAGGGGACATTGAAATGACACATGGTCTTCATAATTTTTCTTTCAAAGAGCAGCTGGTCAAAAAAATATTTTGAGCCGGGTTGCCATAAACGTCATGATTATAGATGGCCTATCTGCTTGGGGGGATGGCTGGGGGATGTCTACCCGGTTGGCCAATAGTTGATTTTTAACAGGGCCAGTAATTTTTGTGTGAATACACAGAAGTTTTGCTAAGGCAATAACTTGAATATTTTATACTCAGTTTCTAAACTGATCCTTTTACTTTCACTAAAAAATTTTCTGTGTCTGTTCTTTACAAGAGGTTGTTAATATAAAAGCAACTCATTTGCTGTGAGTGGTGTGGGGTTGAAGGAGCACAAAAAGACAGCCAGTGTTCTAAACCATTTACTTCATAGGATATATATATATATATATATATATAGAGAGAGAGAGAGAGAGAGATATTTGCCATGGATTTGAAAAACACAATTGTCATATATTAAATTTCTACATATTGATAAACATTAGAAGAATAATGGCTGGGAATTTTATAAAGTTGATAAAAATGTAAAACCAGAAATCTAAGATTGTCAACACTTCCTAAGCTGGAAAAACAAAAAGAAAATCACACAAAGAAACATAGTAATTAAATTTCTAAAAACAAGTGATACAGAGAAAAATCTTAAAAACTGCCAAGAAATATGCATAGCGGAACAAATTTATAAATCTAATTTCTCATCAGCAACTATGCATGCCAGAAGAATGGAAAGTTCTGGAAGAAAACAAAGTAAACCTATACTTCTCTATGTGACAAGAATATCTTTCAAAAGTGGTAGGTCTAGATTATAAGAAATGTTAAAAAATAAGTTCTTCAGATTGAAGGAAAATGATAACAGATGGAAATTTGGATTCACAGAAAGGAGTGAAAAGCTCTGTGAACGGTAAATATAAAATATATTTTTATTTGCAAAGTTCATTACATTTCTGTAAAAATCCTCAGTGAGTGAAAGCAAAATCCTACTAAATGCATACTGTAACTCAGTGAGCTTTATATGTTCCTGTGTCTTCAGAGGGAGAATATGTGGAGTAGTAACCCAAGGAGTAGCCATGGGAGTGTCCTCGCCTGGAGAATTTAGACACACATTATGACAAATCTGAATTCTGAGTGCTTAAGGGTCTTGGTTTTCAAAGAAGAATACATTCAAGGGAACACAGGGAGAGACCTATCCTACAGCTGTTTCCAGAGCACTTCAGGTTCCTTGTGCTAAGGGACCATCAGGCAAGCAGAGGAGTCACCATGATGGGGATAATTATTTCTCATCACAGGAGGAGGACTTGCTCAACAGGGGTAAGAAGGAATGTTGGTCTCCACATGGTCCACTTTGGCATTCCCTTCATGTTCCTTTGCCCATTTAGATAGTAAGTGGGCAAATGCAGTAGTCCCAGTAAGAAGGGCATGGTGGCCATGGCCTCAACCTTTCTGGAACGAATGTATCATGCCATTAGCTAAGCCACCAAGAGTAGTAGAGGTCCGAGCTGTGAGGGGCATCTAAAATGCGTGGAAGAGCAGGGAATGATGAGTATCACTTCAACTCCCAGACAAATGGTGGTAGGTGGGAACTGTAGTTTTCCCATAAACCTTTTAGAATTCTGTGGTCCTTAGAACCTACTTGAAGAATTGGATCGGAGCAGCATGAGCACCTAAGTCTAATGAATGCCGTGATACACCTGCCACCCAGATCTGCCAGGACGGAAGGACTATTTCCTCCCAAGTGAGGGATCCTGCTAGGTGACAGAACTAAGCTGTCAGCCATCGCCTGCAATTTCCCCCCACAAGAAAAAGCTGCCTCACCCAAGATCAGGCTTCCTTCCCAGAGGCAGACTGCATCTACAGCGCTTGGTAGGAGCTCAAGCAAAAACAAAACAAAACAACACAACAACAACAAAAAAACCCAAGCAAGGCTAAGCTGTGCAGACTGGGAATTTAAGAGGAGGGCTGTCTCCATTGCTGTATCAGTGAGGAAGAGGAGAGGTTGGGTATAAAAAGGAGTGGGGGAGGAAGGACTGGAGAGATGGTCTGTGGCTGAGGACTATGGAGCAAGAGCCGTTCGCTGCAGGTTCTGTGGGGTGCCATTGTTGATGCTGGCTGGCCGAGGGGGCAGGTTAGGGCTGTGATGGGCCAGGGCTCTGTTCTCCAACTCATGCTCCCTTGGTCTGCGACACATGGAGGCGGTGCCTCTCTAGCCCAGTGGTGACCCTGGAAAAAGCATCCCAAGGGAATTCCCTTGGGGCATGGAGGACCTAAGAAAGTTTTATAAGGGACACATCTCATGTTTGATCTAAAGATGTTGGTATGTCACCCTTTGCTTATCTCCTAGGTAAATCTTTTTTTTTTTTTTTAAGATTTGTATTTATTTATTTATTTGAGAGAGAGATAGAGCATAAGCAGGGGGAGGGGGAACAGCAGAGGGAGAGGGAGAAGCAGGTTCTTCACTGAACAGGGAGACTGATGGGGGACTCTATCCCAAGACCCTGGGATCATGACCTGAGCTGATGGCAGACACTGAACAGACTGAGCCACCTAGGCACGCTCTCCTAGGTAAATCTTCAACTAAGTGTATCATGCTTATCAGCTCTGTGCAAGATGCTGTGTGTGTGTGTGTGTGTGTGTGTGTGTGTGGAAATTGAGAAAAAGTTGGATTTCTTTTTATAGCAATGTAGAATAAGCAGCACTTGTAGAATCAGGAGCCCAGGTTTGGAGACATCAGAATACAATCCCCCTTCCCCCTGCCTACCCCTTCTTCCCCAGGAAATCCTACAGAAATTGTAACCTTCACTTTTCCATGGAAGTGATGATTCGAGCCACTTTATCTGGATTTTTAAAGGGCAAGGAGGAAGCAAGCGATGTGAAGATTACATTCCATTGTTTTGGTGCCTCTAGCAGGATGCCATTGATAAGTGATAAGATTATTTTACGGCTGCCTCTTGCTCAAGTAAGCTGCTAGGGCATTGCTGCTACTTCATACAAATCATTGAGGTGTTAAGGAAGCAGTTTAAAACAGCAATTATATGAACGAATGGAGATTTTTATCTCCAGATATAATAGCAAGTAGTTCACTTACATACTGTATCTTCTGGAATGCATTTTTATGGACTGTAATTGGATGAGCTAGCTGAGTACAATGCGCGGTATGGAAAGGTAAACAGATAGAAGCAGTGGGTTCAAGACTCAGCTCTCCCACTAAGTCGCTGTGTGAATTTGGGTCCTCTAACTGTCTCTGTTATGTAGTTGTCCTGTGATATAGATGTGTTAAAGAAAAATGGTCTTCAGGATCTGTATTAAGACTAAATCAGTGGAATGAAACAGTAATTTAAATAGGATAGAAATGTCCTTTTTCCTCACATAAAGTTGTCAAGACCCTTGGTTGCCAACTCACATATTCTGCCTTTGAAGATGCAATAATATAAAGTCACTGACTTCGAGTATGCATTCCATATGTACTTGCAAAGTGTATGCATGTGTATGCAAAGTGTCTTTACTCAAGAAATACTCAAGGACCCAGGAGCCTTTTGTTTTTCCTGAAAGAGGGGAAATAAAGAACAAAGGGCATACCACCTCTAACAATTGAATATCCAAGCTGGAGCCTGCATATACCATTTCAACTCACATCCTGTTGGCTGGACCTCTGTCACATGGCCTCGTCCAGCTGCAAAGTTGACTGGGGAATAGTTTTGATTCTTACCTGCTACAGTGGCAGCTATAACTGAACATAATAATAAAAAAAAAGATAAATTTAAAAAAAAGTAAAAATACTTGAGAAAATGTAAAAAAATAAAAGGCATTTGCAAATTTGGTATGTGAAAAAAAAACAAACAAACAAAAAACAAAACCCGGGGATTCCCTCACTCTGAGAGTTGCAGAACAATTAGAAGTCTCTGCCAAGAGTTCCTTCCAGAATTCACAAACTAGGACTCTAGGTGTTATCTACAGATTGGAGGATCAAAAATCAAATCATCCTCCCCAAGGGCCTTCTCCACTGACCAATAGGGCATAGCAAGAATTAGCAAGTAGCGTATAACCAGGGCTACCTCAGAGGAACAGAACGTGAGCCACACAGACATTTAAATTTCTAGTGGCTGTAGAGCAAAGATGGCAAAAGCAACCGGTGAAATTAATTCTAATAATATATTGCGTGTAACGCAATCATGCAATCAATGGGAAAAGCTATTCATGCGATATTTTACATTCTTGTTTTCACACCGGGTCTTCAAGTTTGTAGTTTACACTTAGAGCATCTCAAATAGAACCAGCCGCATTTCCAGTGCTCCAGAACCACACATGGCTATTGGCCGCCGTGCAAGACAATAGAATTGTAGATTGCTTCTGCTAGAACAATAGCACCATTGTATGTCCACATAAACTACTGTTCTAAAAAGACTCTGCTAGTTAATTCACACAGATTTAACACAGTATTACATCCCCCCCCAACCCCAAAGATTTCCATGGATAAGTGATGGTAGCTACTGGCTTTCTGGAGCATCAGAGGCCTCAACAGATGACCATACCAGTTACCCAAGTGAGGTCATATTGGCTGGAATCTGGCTTTGCCACTTACCAGATATGTCACCAAGATTAAGATGTTGAATTTCTCTGAGCCCAAGTGGCCTACCAATAAAAATGTTGAGGTGTCTTTTCCTTCCTATCTTCCTTCCTTCCCTCTTTCTTTTTAATTATCTCTTGGAAGCTGGACTCAGCAGAAATAGTACTGGGCCAAGAATAAAGAATTTGGATTCGCAGCTTCACCTTTCCTCTCTGAGACTGTCCATCTTGTTCTTCCTCTGGATCTTACCTTTCTCATTTTGGAAGCTAGAGGTGGGAGTGGTATTTTAGATGCTGACCAATCTGTCTTTTTTCTTTTCAGATGAGTCACTTCAATTTGAATAGAACTAAAACACTCACATTTCTAGGATACAACTAGGGAGATGATTGCCTTCTTAACTTGTGATGACTTCCAGCAATTTCGTAAAAGAGAGAATTGAAATTTGGAAGGTCGAGACGTCCATGGTGGTGTGATATTTGTAAACAGACAAATTCTTTGGAAAAAGAAGGGGGAGGGGTGAGGTAGAAGTATTTCCATGGTAGTAATGGAGGCTTTAGCATAAGGGTTGCACATACACTCTGGGTGCTCTCAGCCATTGCTGGTGAAAGTGTATATTGAGGAATCTTTCCGGAAACCAGTTTGGCAACATGTATCAAAAAGACATAAAATGTGTACATCCTTTCACGTAACAATTTTGTGTTTCAACATTTAAGGAAACAATCCGATTTTCACAAAGATATGTTTGTTCAAGTGTTCTTTGCTCTTTTACTGACATTTCCATAAAATGGAAATACTCTTGACTGTAAAAAATAGTCAAAAATTTATAGTGTAGGCATACGTGCGGATATTATTAAACCATGAGAAGTCATGTTTTCAAAGAATATTTAGTGATGTAACAAAATGTTTCACTACAATGCTGAAGTAAAGAAGATCACTAACAATTGCACACAATATGGTTCTAACCCCCTTTGAAAGTTGACTTTTTCCCAGAGGGCCCCCCAGACACCTTGTCCTTGTTTTCCTGTCTTCCGATCCCCATTCTCCCCTCCTTCCTATGCCCTCAGCGGGAATCTTCATTTTTTTTTTTTTTAATAGCTCAAGCTTTCTTAATCTTGACACTCTTGCTAGTAGGTTAGATGATTCTTTGTTGTAGGTGGGCGGGGGGTGGAGCTGTTCTGTGCTCTGTGAGGTGTTGAGTGGAGTCCCTGATGTCTCCTTATTAGAATGCCAATGGCACCCTTCTTCCAGATGAGATGACCAAAAATGTCTCTAGACACTGCCAGATGTCCCCCTGGGGACCAAACCACACATCTCTTCCTCCAGTTTTGTGGTTAGCCAAGTTTGGCGATTATTCAACTCTTCTTGCCAGTGAGAGGTGGAAATTGAAGGTACTTCTTGATTACTACCCACCCCCCCAGATGTGTCCTTGTCTCTCTCTGTCACACACACACCCCACTCCAGCACATGCCTAGACTCTCATATTAACACAAATATTAATTCGCTAAGATAGTTTCGTCTGTGAGCACACTTGGCATTTCCCTCCATGGCACCTTCCCAGCACGGATCCCTTTCCACCATGGGAGGAGAACTCTCTCGGAGCAGCCCTTCCTCTCTTGGTTCAGCCTCTGGTTTCCAGAGGGAATGGAAATACTTGGGCTCCTAGAGCTCAGTGATGGGGAGGTGAAACTGAGGCCCAAGGAGACTTTACCATTTGTCCCAGTCAATTCTCGTCTGAGCAGGTAAAGCTGTAAACCAATAAATGACTTCATCATTAACCTCAGGCACCTCATTAAACCTACTTATCCTGTTCTGGACAACTGGATGTTCATCTGGACGAACATCGTCCTTTCAGGACAATAGATGGCTCAGCTGGGCCAATCTTCTGCTTATTAAACAGTTGCTTACTCATCAGCATTCCCCCCAGGACATGAGACTTTCTATGGCCTCTAATCCTAAACTATGAAGACAATCTGCCTGAAACACTCAAATCTGGATCCCCAGACACTATAACCTCCCCTTTTGAGACACACAAATACTTGCCCAAGATGGCATTCTCTCTTATTGTGACCAGTAAATACTCAGCTTTGCAGGATAAGTAGAAGTCTCTTTGAAGGGAAAGGCAGTTGTCCGGGGCCTGTCTACTTTCAAAGACCGGGGCACCATTATAAAGCATGACCCAGTGATGCTTACAAAAAGCCCAAGGGGGAAATTTTGACCTAGAAGCTTCTCTGCAGCTCTGGTCAGATAAGATTCCTAAGCGATGGTGTTGCACTGCACTCCACTGGGTAGAGAGAAGCCAACCGGAAGTTTATGGTCTTCCTGCCCACAGCATGTGAGTGCAAGTGGAACAGAGTGAGGGCCACAGGTTTCAGAAGAGAGAAAAGAGAAAGCGCAGAAACACACACACATACCGTGAAATCGTGGCTGATTTCATTTTTGTACTTTTCTGTATTTAAAATTATTATCTTAATGAAGAGGTCTTCCTGTTCATCAAAGTAATTACTCTTCTGATTTTAGATAAGATAATAGATTAGTAGGATTCTCTCCTAGAATATAGTGGAAGATACAGGATATTGGCTTCAAGGAAGGGCCAAAGAAGTCAGAGACTTAGTTCTGGAGAGTTCCCTTTTTCTGCATGGTTTAGAAGAGCACTAGCAAAGATGACTACAGGCTTTGGTGGGGTGTGTCATTTGGACCAAGAATTACTTTGAAATATGAGTGAAAAGGATTGCAATTCCTTCTCCTCCATATTCTTTAATCATCTCATGACTACCAGGAGATGCTCTCAGCAGTGAGATGGGATAAGTGAGCGATGGGGGCATTGACAGGATACAATGACCAGGCACTAAAATAAATCATATGGCCGATATCCAGGGATGTGGATGGATACATAAACTGAGAATGTCCTTGACCCCGTAAGTACCTATAAAGGAGAAGCCTTCAGGTTTGGCTTCAATCCTATTACTTAATATTTTGACCATGAGCAAAACGTTTTACCTTTGACAACAGTTTCTGCACTTGCAAAGGATAGATACCTAGACCTTGTCCAGGGAACCTCATGAGTTTGTTATAGAGATCAAGAGCAAGAACGGATATGTACATGTTAGGAGACAATTCAAATGCAGGGCATTCTGAGAACATCTCCCCATTTTTCAAATGTCTCATTGACTGATACTAACACAGATTGATTATTCAGCCCACACTCAACATAAATGCCAGAGCTACTAACTCTATGGGACCGCGTGAGACACAGAGAGGCATTTGGGGATCTCCACCTTATCTGAGAGAGCACCCTGGCCTGGCACGGCAGCAGGGACCTGGCGAGAGGCTCCCAATGTGGAGCCTAGTTCCCACAGGGCTGTGTGGAGGCTGGGTATGCCGGTCAAGAGCATACCTAGAGGAAGGCTTAAGTTCTTAGGAATGCCGGCCACAGCTGCCCACCATCCATCATTAACATTTTGTGCCTAGCATGTAATGCACAAATCAGACTTTCCAGGGTGGAGTTAGAGAAATGGGAGGAATGTGGTGGCGTCGATGGGGAGACACATTCCCTCCCTCTGCCATTCATTTATTGTGTGTCCGCCAAGGTTGAGTCTATGTTATCTCATGGACTACCCAGAGACAGCACGATGATGACATCCACGTGGTGACTGCACCCATCACGAGCTTTAAGGGTTTAAGCGATCTGCCCCAGGTCGCAGAGCTCACCAATAGCAGAGCAAGGACTCTCACCCAGATGCATGAGTCCCATTCTGCCTAAATCCACCTGAGCTGACTTACGGTGACAGCATCAACACTAGGTTTCCTGCTATAAATCCCCCCATCACCTGCGCATGGCCAGAGGGAAGAGGGCAAAAGAAGGTATGAAGAAATGAGACCTTTAACGTTTAGCGCTCCTATTTCTCCCACAGAAGCAGAATTTATGCCTAACTATGCAAAATGTGTAACTATGCAAATCATCCCAGTAGTGGGTTAAGTTTTTGTTGGACAAGGCCTGGGGCTAGATGCTTTTGACTTTTTTTCCTCTGCCCCTCTCCACATTTTG